>JAULLH010306653.1:0-12446 GCA_035668455.1 Sarracenia alabamensis
ATTTCTCAAAAAACTCTATTCTCTCTTTTCAGAAAACTGAAAACAGAAAATTCAGAATACTGTTCCAAACGACCCCTTAATCATCAATAATCTACTCATATGTAAAAATGCAATAAATAAATAAATATATAAGATAGCTGTTAAGGTCACATAATGAATAAACAAAAGTTTATTAATTCAATTCTAAATACATTAGCTGAGCCTCTTATTTATAGTTTCTCCTGTGCCTTCAGCTTTTTGCCCATGCTCGCCTCAAAAGTCTGCGTCGAAACTATCCTGGCGGATGGGATCCATCCGAACGTTTTGGCACCAGAGATTTCTCCTTAATTTGTCATAACGGGAGATTTTCCGTCATGACAGAATGGAATCCGTCCAGACAAATTTGTCGGTCATCCCCACAGTTCCGTCGAACACTTTGTAACCTATTTTTGTTAAAACCATCCGGACGGAATTATTTTCGTCCTGACGGAACTTTCTAAAAATGACGACTATGTCCTTTTTGTGTTTTTCACTGCTTTTTGTTCCGTTTTCTGGCAAACTTTTCCAAGACCTTGCCAAAACACTAAAAACACTACTATGTCCTTTTTTGTGTTTTTTGCTACTTTTTGTCCTGCTTTCTATCAAACTTTTCCAAGACCTGCCAAAACATTAAAAACACTACAAAACAATTTAATAAACATAAAATCCAAGCTTAGCTAATGTAGTTTGTAGGATATAATTGGCACTTTTACATGCCGATCACACCCCCCCTCCCCAACTTATGCTTTGCTAGTCCTCGAGCAAAGCAGAAAGAAAAGGAAATTAAACTAATTAACTAAAATCCACTTTCATAGGATACACGATTGCACTTAGCATATGCAACAAGCCTTTGAACCCCTAGGTTACCCTAGTGGACGAGTTATAGTCTTATGAAAGCTTACAGAAATGATACGTCCAAACATCGATCACATGCATTTTGAAAAATTTAAACTGAAATTGTGAAATTTCTACCCCCGACAATCAATTTACATAGTTTTTCGGTTACTTCAATTTTTACAATCAACTTCCCACAAACTTGGACTCAGTGTGTGTGTGAACTTGGCTATGTGCGTCGGTTTCATGCTTTCGAACATTTCAAGTTTGAACTTTCGTCAAAACCAGATTTCGACTTCAATTCTTACATTCATTCACAATAAAACACTTTGAAACATGTTTACATATGTGTGCACTCGTGGTATGTGGCAGAGGTTATGTTTAACAAATCAAATATATCACGCATACCTTAGACACTGAAAGATGCTATCACTGAAGAACGACTCTTAATCTCGTGATTAGAATGCCAGTTATTGAAAATATATAAAATGATGCTTCACTTGTTATTTCAATCATTTATTTCCGTACAACAAACCATATTATTCCTAGGATTTAATAGGGCTTTATTTTTTGTTGTAGCGTTAGGTAGGAAAATGTTCATCCGGCTTAGGGTTGAGTGTATATGCCTTTGAACAGATTACTCACTAATCACCACTCAATTCTCCTTTTCCTTCATTTTATTTTACACATTCACCATCCTAAAACTAACTTTTGATTTTGAACCGCATAATTCCATCTTTTTGCCTCTCTCTCTCTCTCTCTCTCTCTCTCTCTCTCTCTCTTTCCATTTTTTTCACAATTGTCATTTTTTTCTTTATTTTTTTTCGAATTTCACCATTTTCAACGATTTTTTTTTTCAATCTATCCACATCAACTATTCACCTGTTCACAGGACATTTTCAGATGTAGTAAGGGAACAATAAAAATGGCTTATGTGTATAAAGCTCAAACAGGGGAACTAGGGTCAACGGTATAAGCAAAGAAACGAACTGGTTCAAAAATAGAAACATGACCTAAAATCCCTTTTCAAGTTTGACATGATTCTTTGTACAGACCTTATTTTCAAAAAAATTCAAATGAAACTTATGTTGATATTCTCAACTTTTAGATATAAGGAAGAATAACAAGATTTTTCAATGAGAGATGTATGCTGTAAACAAAAATTTATTATGAGTAAATGTAGAGAATTCTCTCAGAATCAAAAGATTGTCTCAAAAGCTCACTATGAATCAAGTCTCCTTTTTTGTTTTTCAGTTATTCCCACTATCAACATTCTTAAGTGTTGGTCCAAGGGTTAATCAATTAAGTCCCAATTTTGATTAATTCGATTTTGACAATGATATATTGATTTAATGATTTCTAATGTTTTAGTTGTGTTTTAGTGAGATATTTCAGGTATTAAAATAGATAAATATTAAAGAAATTGAAACTCATGAAACAAGGAAAAGGAAACATGTTCAGACCAAAAGGTTTCGGCTCATGAATATGAGGAGCCGAATCCTTAGAGAAAATCTCTGAGGAAAAGGCCAAAGGTTTCGGCTCATGAAAATGAGGAGCCGAAACGTTGAAGAAAATCTCGGAGATAAGGCAAAGGTTACGCCTCATACTTGAGTAGAGTCTGTAGGAGCCGGCGCAGCGGAAGTTTAAAAATCGTTTTTAATGAGTGTCTTTCACGAAAATCAACAAGAATACAAGAGGGACATAATATTATCAAACGAAACTTTGTTGTAAAGTTTCTAGAGTTCCACGACACCGTTGAGACGACCTCACGACCTTCTCACGTATAATCCTTGCACGTGCTCGACTCCGGCGTGTGGCCACCGATCTGAGACGAACCTTGAAGCTTCGAACACACTTGAATCTCCGAAGAAAATTACAAAAACTCACAATCTCCAAGGAGGGGGGCGGCGGTTTGGTAGTTTAGGAGACTAGGGTTTTCTCTTTTTAATCTCCTTAATTATGTATATATAAGCCTTAATTTATTTTAGGAAAAATATAATAATTATATTCTCCCTAAAATATATTAATTATATATACAAAATCAATTTCAAAACACCCTATAAGGGCTGGCCATACATATGGATAGGAGAGAGGGAAATTTTCAAAAAGTTTCCTAAATGCTCTCCTAAAATATATCGTAGTATATATCATTACCTAATTTTGTTATATAAGATATATTTAACATATATCTAAACAGAATTAACAAGGTAATAAATACTAGTAGGGCCGGCCACCTAGGAATAAATTCCTAGGTGTGCCAAATACCAAAATTGCCCCCGAACATTTAATTTAATACCTCGAACTGGTGATTAATCCGACAATCGAATTAAATTAAATAATAATAACTGAAGCTTCCCGAAATAAAATACGTGCATATAATAGGGCTACGTGAGGGATCACGAGAAAGTATAGGACTCGGGCTAATCGTACGAAAAAACTGGATATCGCTAACTCAAGCCCCAAGTTAGCTCCATTCTCGCACGAGCCAGAACTTATTTCAGTAAAGGTCCTGACTAAACTCCCGGCCCTAAACCCGATTTGTGTCTCGAGTTTCCAATTATCATTTGCACCGTAGTCTCACCACATTTAAGATATGGATTCCCAATAATCGAATTAGGTTACTGACAACCCGGTTCAAAAATCAACTCTTTCCTCGCAACCGTACGACTGAACTTATTGATATGCCGAATCAAACGATCCACTGCGCAGGTTTGGCATCATCAAACTTATAAGCTATACGAGGGGGAACTCCTCAACTTAAATCGGATGTGGTGTCCGTCAGCTGATTGTTAATCATCGGAGAAGCAGCGACAGCACCCTACTCACCGGTCTTATTGATCGCTCCATAGGGATCTCAGCCATTGGTGGCTCAAAGTACTACGCATTACTTGAACACAACTAATCAATCACTTCAGGATTAGGAGTACATGCAATACATGATAATATAGGATGTGGGTCAATTCATATAGTCAATATAGAATTGATCATCATATTCATCCCGCTCAATACACTCCAAGTGCACTAACACATCAAGCTTGAACATCAAATTCCAAGACCGAAAATTTGATCTGTTCGACCTAGCCAAGATCAGCTAATATAGCGATGTGCTACAATCGTACCAATGGATTGTCTGGTCCATTGCGATTGTGAGCCTACTTGTATTTGTGTCAAAACCCTTGACCTGATCTTCCCCGCTTCATGCAACGAGTCAACTACTATACAAATTATACGGACATAGCATTCACATACCATACATAATAAATACGAAATAGTAAATGCTAATCAATCTCAAATGTTATTCATTAATAAACCAGGGATCCAAGGTAATAAAATGCATAAAAGCATGGTTTTTAAGTATACTATCCCAACACCCAACAATACCCAGTCTACAACCACTCAACAACTACCTATTGCTATACCCCCCAGCTAAAGATCTATCCGAGGAGGCACTCATGGCCCCTCCAGTTATCTTAAAAGAACCTAAGGCACCATTCACATCATGCCTAGAACCACAAGCACCCCAGCACAAGAAGGGACCACCAATGAACGACGTGGTTGAATTGTTCAACCAAGTCAAAATCAACATGCCCCTTCCTAATGCTATCCAACAAATTCCGTCTTACACGAAGTTCTTAAAAGAGTTATGCACTCAAAAATGTAAGACGAGCGTCCCCAAGAAAGTGCTATTAACAGAGCACGTTAGCTCAGTCATAAGCTATGATTTGGTCCCAAAGTTGAATGACCCAGGGATCCCAACTATTTCGTGTGTAATCGGCGATCATCAGATCGACCAAGCACTCTTGGACTTAGAAGCTAGTATAAACCTCCTCTCGTACTCCGTTCATGAACAGTTCGGTCTTGGAGAGCTGAAATCAACCCCTATCACCCTCTAGTTGACAGATGGGTCAGTGAAGGATCCCTGAGACATAATTGAGGATGTACTAGTCAAAGTTGGCAAATTTCTATTTCCTGTAGACTTTATAGTACTAGACACCAAACCGGACACAAACACGAGGAGACAAAAGCCGATCATTCTTGGACGCCCCTTTTTTGCCACAGCTAATGCATGTATCAATTGCCGAACTGGGGTAATGGACGTCCCTTTTGACAACATGAAACTTCGACTTAATGTGTTCCATGCCTTTCATCATCCAGGACTAGAAGTCGATTGCTTTGCAATTGACCACATTGAGGAAGCAACACAGCAAGCCCTGCCCGCCATCTTTACTAACGACCCCCTGGAAGCCTGTTTGGCTTATTTTGGGGAAAACTTTTTAGATCTTGATTCGACCATTAACAAATCCAATACCATGCTTAAAACAGCAGATTACATAGACACGCCCCCATGGGTGTCTCGATTTGAAAAACTACCCCCACTCTCATCCATACCCGTCATACCATCCCTAGAAGCCCCACCAGCACTTGAGTTGAAATCTCTCCCGAACTCTCTCAAGTACATCTTTCTGGACCCTACAGTACCTTACCAGTCATAATTGCTTCCGATTTAATGCCTACACAAGAAGAGCTATTAACTGGAGTCCTAAAAGCCCACAAGGGAGCCATAGGGTGGACGGTGGCAGATTTGAAAGGAATTGACCCCTCCGTTTGCATGCATCGCATCCATTGTGAAGATGATGCTAAGCCTACACGAGAAATGCAACGGAGACTGAATCCCAACAAGAAGGAAGTTGCGAAACACGATATAGTAAAACCATTAGATGCATGTATCATCTACCCAATCTCAGATAGTAAGTGGGTGAGCCCAACACAAACTGTACCCAAGAAATCTGGGCTCACCGTGGTATTGAATGACAAAGGAGAATCCGTACCAACTTGCACGACAACTGGTTGGCGAGTTTGCATTGACTACAAGAAGCTGAATGCCATGATAAGGAAAGACCACTTTCCTCTATCATTCATCGATTGAATCCTATTGCGTTTAGCTGGGCAAAACTACAATTGCTTCTTGGATGGCTACTCTGGCTATTATCAGGTACCTGTGTACCTCGAAGATCAAGAGAAAACAATTTTCACCTACCCCTTTGGTACATTTGCCTACAGGCATATGCCTTTTGAGTTGTGTAATGCACCTGCCACTTTCTGAAGGTGCATGATGTCTATCTTCTCCGACATGGTAGAAAAATTCCTCAAAGTATTCATAGATGACTTCTCTGTGTTTGGTCTCTCGTTCAAAGACTATCTCGCAAATATGACCTTAGTACTTAAATGCAGGCAAGAGACAAACCTGGTACTTAGTTGGGAGAAAAGTCACTTCATGGTCCAACAAGGGATCGTGTTAGGACACATAGTCTCCAAACGCGGTATCGAAGTAGACAAAGCAATAGTGGACCTAATCGCTAAATTACCACCACTAACCACAGTAAGACAAATCCGATCGTTCTTAGGACACGCTGGATTTTATCGTAGATTCATCAAGGACTTTTCCAAGATATTAAAGTCCCTCTGCAACCTTCTTGCTAAGGAGGTTACATTTGACTTTGATGACAAATGTATGCGTGCCTTTGAACAACTCAGAGATGCCCTGTCCTCACCACCTATCATGCACTCACCGAATTGGGCTATACCATTTGAAATCATGTGTGACGCCTCTAATTACGCTGTAGGAGCCGTGCTTGGACAAAGAGAGGATAAATCCCTCACGCCAGCAAGACCCTAAACGAAGCACAAATAAATTATACCACCACCGAAAAGGAGTTACTGGCAGTAGTATTTGTGTTGGATAAATTTTGATCTCACCTACTAAGATCCAAGGTAATTGTGTACACTGACCATGCTTCCCTCAGGCACCTGCTAGCCAAGAAAGACACTAAACCCCGTCTGATTCGCTGGATTCTGCTCCTTTAAGAATTCGATTTAGATATCCACGATAAGAAGGGCACTGAGAATTCTGTAGCTGATCACCTCTCTCGATTCCTAGTCCAATCTCCCATCGACCACATACCTGTACGAGACTTGTTTTTCGACGAGCAACTTTTCTCGGTCACTGCAATTCAACCACCCTGGTATGCAGACATCATAAACTATCTGGCGGTAGGATGCATCCCAAACGATTGGTCCAAACAACAAAAGGATCGATTTTTCTCACAAATAAAATTCTACTTCTTGGAAGAATCAGAGCTTTTAGATATTGTTCGGACTAATTTATACGGTGATGCGTACCTGAGGACAAGGTAGAAAGCATTCTCAGATTCTTTCACTCACTAGCATGTGGTGGACACTTTAGTGGAAAGAAAATAGCAACCAAAGTTCAACAAAGCGGATTCTACTGGCCTATGCTCTTCAAAGATGCCCACGATTTCTGTAAATGCTGCCTGCGATGTCAACAACTAGGAACAATGACTACCAAAAACATGATACCCCTAAACCCAATCTTAATAGTCGAAATCTTCGATGTTTGGGGCATGGACTTTATAGGACCATTCCCACCGTCATTTGGATGTGAATACATCCTTGTGGCAGTAGACTATGTCTCCAAATGGGTCGAAGCCGTAGCCACCAAATCAATTGATCACAAAGTTGTGATTAAATTCCTCCAAAGCAATATATTTTCTCGATTTGGTTTCCTAAGAGCAATCATCAGCGACGACAGCACACATTTCTTGAATAAATAATTCTCATCCCTACTTAAACGGTACTTGATTCAACACATGGTAGCCACTCCATATCATCTTCAAACTAGTGGCCAAGTCGAGGTATCCAATAGGGAAATAAAGAATATTCTAATGAAAACCGTCTGTCCTGATGGAAAAGATTGGCTCGACAGGCTGGACGACGCCCTTTGAGCATATAGGACTGCCTACAAAACCCCAATTGGAATGTCCCCATATCGATTAGTCTTTGGAAAGCCCTGTCATCTGCCTGTAGAACTAGAACATCGAGCGTATTGGGCCATCAGAACATGTAATTTTGACTTATCCAATGCCGACAACCATCGCCGACTATAGCTCAGCGAGCTCGAGGAACTCCGTAACAAGGCATATAATGATTCTAGAATATACAAAGCGCGAATGAAAGCATTTCACGATAAACACATCCATAGGAAAACATTCGCGCCAAACCAAAAAGTCTGGTTGTTTAATGCCAAGTTACGCCTATTCCCAGGCAAACTACAATAAAGATGGGAAGACCCATATGTGGTGACCCGTGTCTACCCACATGGTGCCTGCCAACTGCTCAATCCTAAAATAGGTAATTTTCTACAAGTCAACGGGAAAAGGTTCAAACCTTACATCGAAGGTATCTCAATCAACCCGGCCACCGAATCTATCAATCTCTTTGACCCAACCCCGCCAGTCGAGTAATCGACTGGCTAAGTCTGGCTAAAGACGTTAAACTTAGCCCTACTTGGGAGGGAACCCATGGGTATTTCATAATTAAGGGAACTCCACCAATGAGGACATTGTTGTGTCCAATTTGGGAGGGAGTGAAGCAAGCCAAAACTCAAAACCTTGAAAATTTTTCAGAATTTTCGGTCCGAAGACGTTAAACTACTCTCTTAAGCTGAGTTGTTCTATTCGCACGCTGAAGAAAAGAGGATCGTGTGCCCAGTTCTGATCAACAAGAACCATGTCAAGGTTGAAGTCTCTATGCCTTGAAACGTAGAGCAAAGAGATAAGGATTTTTAGATGTTGCCTTAAAGAAAGTTTTTGCGAGTTAGTAGGCCACAACAACACACGTTTTAAGGTGTATTACTGTTCTAGAAGGCAACATATCTCCAAAGTGGTCAAGATAGGGATGAGTAAACCCATTGGATGGGTTGAGACTCCCTCCATGGCTTTGTATACACATCTAGCCGTAATGCCTCGAGCTACAGACCTAATCAATCCAAAGATCAGATTGAGAATGTACTACAAGGAATCCGACTCCTGGGACTCTGAGTATAAAAGACCCTGCTTCTATCATATTTAAGTAACATGATCAATAGTGTAGAGATGTCTGGTGTCCACACTAAGGCCGTTTGTTCTTCCAATTGCTTTGGGCCTACCAAGTCTTAGAAGCTGCTTTCATCCTAAGTCATATTTCAAAAACCATGTGGAAATAATAGCCTACAAGCTAAAATTATTTTCACACAAAAATATAGACTTGCGTCCAGACAGAAACACACCTCATCCAGACGGGACCGAATTCCAACAAACTGAATCACGCAATTCAAACCTTTGATATTCCTGACACACTGTTCGGACGAGACCACTCCGTCCGGATGGAATTCGAATCGTCAAACTAGTACATAACCGTCAAACGTCACCATTCAGTACAAATCCGTTCGGATGGATAATTCATGTCTGGACGGAAGTTTAGTCGATGAGACGTTTGATCGACACGTCATTAATGCGTCCATGCCTCAAAAAGGCGTGAAATTAAATCCGTTGGATTTCATCCGGATGGGCCAATTCCGCCAGGATGAACATACACCGTTAGGACGCCCGTCATGACAAAACCATTCCGTCCGGATGCGCATCCGGATGCAGAAACCCACTTAAACTCTCTAAAACATTCTGTTTCCATTTCGTCCCGACGCCCGTCGCGATGGAACACCACCGTTCGGACGCGCATCCTGACGCCGCGCATCTGACCAACCAATTTTGGCACCCCTTTGCATTTCACACGCTAAAACCTTATAAAACCCCTCCCCTATCCCCATTCTTCCTCACACCACCCTCGAAATCTCTCATCTCTCTCTCTAACAACTCTCTCCCTGAGCCTCCACTCTCAAGCCTCCACAACAATGGCCGCTAATCCAAATTAACGCCGCCGCCTCAACCCCCCAGGAGGCCGAGGCAACCAACCACCGACTCGAGAATATGCAACCATCCCCACCGGGCTGTGGCTCACCCAACCACTCCATCATATGACACACTTCCCGGTGGGTAATACTTTCCTCACCACCTGCGATTACGCCCAAATGGGCATCAACCTCCTCCACGGCCGCCGCTTAGGAGCACTCTTCGGTCCATTCGAAGCATCGGTCCCCCGCATCATCTTCCAGTTCTACCAAAACATGCACTGGGCATACCATACCGAAGATTACAGTAGCTGGGTAGAGTACCTCATGAATCACATCGACGGCTACGACATCGAGTTTGATCCAAACATCCTTGCCTGTGCCCTTAACATTTTCGGCACCAAGGAGGACATCGAGAACGACGAACGTCTACCGATCCCCGACACTCTCCAGCCCCCAGACATGGCCCACGCCATCTTCGAGGGTTGCGCACCTCGAAGCTTTGCCATCACCCGCCACGAAGATCTGGCAACCAGTCTATGGTTTGCCGATATTGCGCTCAACAGCAATGTCTTTCCGACCACCTACAAAGATGAGCGCCACAACGAGCAACTCTACACGCTCTACACCCTCTACCGTACCCACCAGCTCTCTATTCCGGTCATGATGATTGGGAAAATGCGGGAAGTTATCGACCACCCGGTTAAGAGGAAGCTACCTTTCGCCAACATCATCCATCGCTACATCCGCATCTACACGACCACCTACCGTCTCCTCTTTGTCTTCTCCTCCATCGAGCGTACCACCATCTTCATTCACGGCAACTGCACCAAGAGTGTTGCCTTACTTTATAAGCGAGATTAGCACTCCTCGGCCCAGACTGCCGAGGAGGAGGATGAGCCCCACCCCACCCACATCACTCACGCGGGCACTTCTTCTTCCGCATCCGTCGATACGTTCGAGGCAC
The DNA here is from genome assembly GCA_035668455.1 of Sarracenia alabamensis. Taxonomy (NCBI): domain Eukaryota; kingdom Viridiplantae; phylum Streptophyta; class Magnoliopsida; order Ericales; family Sarraceniaceae; genus Sarracenia; species Sarracenia alabamensis. The sequence continues at coordinate 10,563 of JAULLH010306653.1, forward strand.
CATGGGTATTTACCCGTGGTGACTATGACCACTTGGACGGCCACCTCCACCGCATCAAGGATTCCCTCGCTGTGTAGGAGGAGTACATGCGGCGGATGATGGAGGCTATGGGCCTCCGTCCCGCACCTGCAGCATTACCATCACCACCCCCGCCACAGTGACCTTCCCCCTCACACCAAACTACCCCTTGTCAACCCAATGTGACTCCAAACTACGCCTTGTCACATTGGACCTACACTTGACCCTACCATCTACCATATCACCGTCACAAAACACACCCACCTCACCCACACCACTCTCCCATATACCACCATCCACCACCACCCTACCCCTATCTACTCCCACATAGCCCTACCCTCCCCCTTCATACACCTCCATAATCCACTCGACCCACCTACAACCAAATACAACCACACCCGACCTTCCAATTAACAACGCAAAACCCAATCGCCACCCTACCCCTACCATCCCTTAAAAACATAAACCTCCGACCCATGTCTTATTTCTATTTTTGTTTTTCTATGTATTTTTAGTTTTTATTTTTTTTATCTTATTTTGTTATTTCCTACTTAGAAAAGATTTATTAGTTGTAATACCTCAGGCCATTGGCCAAATTTTGATGTATCTACTTAAATTCAAATATTAATAAAATTTACGGCCGTATTATCATTTTACTTATCTGTTCAATTTATCTATCAATTTAATTGTTTCTAACATTTGAATGGCCTAGACTTTAAATTGCAATTAACAGATATTATTCCCTATTTTTTATGCTGCCGATTTCAGGTATAATCTTCTTATCTCTTAACTTTTTAAATTATCTTTTGTCAAATGAGGACATTGGAAGTTTTAAGTTGGGGGGTAGAATTAAATCACTTAATATTTGGAATTTTATAGATAAAATTAAAAATTATGGGTAATTACATGTAAGTTTGAAAAAGTTAAAAAAATAAAATTGTAAATTAAATATTCTTGATGACAAAAACATGAATTTATTTTTAATTTGCAAAAATTTAAATGATAATGATCAAAACTGGACCACCTGATATATTTTTGTACACCTGATTAATTGGATACTTACATGCTAAAAAAGATTGTAAAACAAGAATAATTAAAAATACAGAAATGGTGGAGACTTAAACCTTAAAGTGAGCATTTGAGACTTAACTTTTATTTTGAGGGTATAATTATATTTACTCATAAATTGTATTTTTGTCTTTAACCACTATCGTTGAGAATCTCGTTAATCTTCATTTTGACTGAAAAATTTGGAATTCGCCTTACAATTAAACTTATGAAAAATTGTGTTAAATTTTGGGAAAGGATATCAAGGCCATCTTTGACTATTTGAGCTTATTCGTTTCTTTGTTGAAAATATTATCCTAGGCCCCCATTTTGAGCCTTATAACATAAATGCAGCCTATTTTATAAAATTCAAAAGTCATTTATTTGATTTTCTGGTAACTGAAAAAGTTATCGGGCCAATACAAAAAAAAAAAATGGAAAGCAAAGGACTTTGTTACAAAATCTGCCGCAGCAGCTCACAAATACAAAATATTTATGCGGCCGTACTATTCAAGAAAATAAAGCAAAGAACAATTCAAAAGATACAGCAAGCAATCAACAATGATGAAAATGATGATACCAAAAGCTCTGATGATATTATGATATAGTGATGACGTGGTAATACGTCTCATTACAAATTTTTGGCTTTCGTATTTAGTACAGTGATGATTATGCCACATTGAGACTTCTGGTTCGATAAATTCAGCACTCGATATCTTTTCGGTTACCTTTTTATCAGATAGTGCTATATACTTGACTCGAGCCTATAAAAACTGCCTACCTAACGTTACAACCAAAAATAAAGTCCTGGTTGATCCC
>JAULLH010307746.1:0-12445 GCA_035668455.1 Sarracenia alabamensis
AGAGTATATATTTTAGCAAACAATTTGTATAATGTTCTTAACATTGAAATCTTTTGATTACATTATTTTTTGGGCAACGATAGGGAGACTTTTCACTTGCCTTGATACACACATCCATTGATGTAAGGGTAAGCATATTGAAAATGGGAGCTTATTTGCAAATTATGTTTATTTGCTTATGATCTGTATGCCCTTTTCATGTTTGTTATATCTTGCCTATTTTGTTATGTCAAATCGAGAGAGCTGTCAAAAGGAAAATATGTGATTATTTTTATTGGTCTTCATGCCTATTTCTCTTGCTTTTTTGCTATGAAAAAGGGGGAGAAATCTTTTATTGATTTGCAAATTTGATGTTTTTGCATAGAAGATTGATTGAAATTGCATCTTGAGCTTAATTTCCATGTATTTTATGTTATTACAAATCAATGGTTGTCATAATCAAAAAGGGGGAGATTGTTGGCATAAAGGTTTTTCAATCAAGCCTTGTTTTGGTTTTGAATATATCAACACATTGATTTGTTGATTGCTAATATTTTCTTACATTTGAGAAAGTCTTTTTAGGAGTTAATCAAGAAAATTCATAGTAAAAAGACAATCTTGAAAAGTTTTGTGATTGGAGGTATTGTAAAAAGAAGTATCATCTTTTCATTGCTTGAAGTACAAGAAGAAGAAGAAGAATTTAGAAGGATTGGAAGATTGAAGAGAAAAGCTCTTGAACACAAAGGAATTCACGTCATGCATTATCATGCAAAATATCCTTGACATCGGACTTATGATATGTCGCAAAAGTTGATACGACGAAGGTTTAAAAGGAATGAGAATCAAGCTTAAAGTCATCAAGAATTCAAGAGAAGACTTTGAAGATCATGGTATATTGAAGAAGAAGTATTTTAGAGTATTTTAGCTAATGGGAGATTATAGTTCAAGTCCAAGGACTTCAAAAGATCAAAAGGGTGATGTTAACAAAAGGGGAGATCAAGCTTTAAAATGACATACCCTCAGTATTTCGGGCATAACTTTTGCTACAGAAGGACTTTCAAGTAAGGTTTGAACCATTGGAAAGAGGACTTCTAGGGCTTGAACCTGGATATAAAATTTGCCCAATTTGGAGTTCAGATGAAGGAGATATGATCGGTTGAAATCTGCTCAAAAGTGTAGAAAATTTCAGAATAGGCTTGTCAACCGAACTTAAGGTCTAGTCAACTGAAGCTTAGTTCAGTCGACCGAGCTGCTTTGTAAGTCGACTGAATGGGCTTATTTTTTGAAATTTTCAGCACAACGGCTAGTTTAATGTTTCCGTTTTTAGCCCAACGGCTAGTTCAGAATTGAGGCATATAAATAGAGCCTTTGAGCTCTGGTTTTATTGATTCAAAGCTTTTCAACTCTTCTCTCTATTATTCACTTATTGTGATTCAAATTTCTTACATTTTCAAATCATTATTGTGAGAGAAAAGATCATTTGGAATTCTCTTTGAGCTTCATATCATATATTCTTTGAGAGTGAGTTAGAGTTTTATTGTTGTATTCATTAGCTATTGTTAAAGCCTTCATTGTACTTCTCTTTGATTTCCATTGTAATTGAGAACATGATTCTCAAAAAGGATTGAATCCGATGTTGAAGGGTTCGTGTACTTGAGAATGGTTGATTCTCAAGAGAGGCTACTCCGCCTAGACTAAGGAGAGAGGGTACTCCAGCTAGACTAGAGAAAGAGGCATCTCTGCCTAGACTAAAGAGGGATAGTGGAAATCCTCATAGCAGTTGGCTAGAGGTAAGGATGTAGGCCGTTGCACCGAACCTTATAAATCTTGGTGTCATCTTTCGACCATTTTCTCCTTACATGCTTTACTTACTTTTGCATGTTACAATTTTTATTAGAATACTCGAATTGAATTAAATATTTTATTAAATTCCAATTCACCCCCCTTATTGGGATCACACACTTACTATGTAACAATTCACCCCCCTTATTGAAAGCACTTAAGAACTTAAACAAATATGTAACAAAAATAAAACAATTATAACACTAAAAAAGTAAAGAGATAAGGGAGAGAGAGACAAATGATATATAATGGTTCTGTCAAACTAGGCCTACGTCTACTCCCCAAACGTCTTTGGGAATTCACTATACGAATTGCTTAAGGGTGAATCCTAACTACTTACAATGACCTCTTTACGGGTAAGGCCTAACCTACTATTCTTGCAGGTGAATCAAAACATATTCTTAGGTTGTGGGTGAAGCAAAACCACCTTCCTCAATCAAGGGCGAAGAGCAGCTACATACGGATTACTTGAGTGGGTGAATCATAACCTCCTTCTTGATGGCAAAGGAGAACCTAGCTCTTATCAAAGAAGTTAGAGTAGCAGCAACAGCGGTGGTCCTCCTTTGTGAGGTGAATGATTACTATGCCAAGCTCACTACAAATATGATCTCTCTCTCAAAGATGATTTACAATAAATGAGCAATTAACAGATGAGTGGAATACAATTAGAAATCAAAAAAATAAATGCTCTCAGAGAATGCAAGTTGAGTTCTTAGCAATAGTTCAATGAATGAGATTTAATAAGTTTTTGTAAGTAGTCCACCTATAATCTTAATGAAGAGGAATGTCTCCTTAAATAGGCCTTGAAAGATTCTGAATGTAAGAGAGGATAAACTAGCCGTTGGAGCAATTTAATGCTCTTAAATCATATTATTAGAGCTTCAGAACTTTTGAATTTTATGCACAGAAGTTGACTCATGCACTGATGGGATCGACTCATGTTCTTCTAGAATTGGCTCATGTACTCTTTCATTCAGCTCAATGAAGTTTTAGGTCTCACTTGATTCGGCTCAAGAGATTAAGCAATCGACTCATGAAAACATTTTGTGCTTGGGGATCGAATCAACATGTCTTTGGGTCGACTCAGGAGGTGTAGGAATCAAATCAACATGTCTTTCGGTCGGCTCAAGAGGTGTAGGGATAGAATCAACATGTCTTTGGGTCGACACAAGAGGGTTTAGGATTGACTCATGAGGTTTAGATGCAACTCATGGTGTTTTTCTCGCAGTGGAGTTGATCCTTGAGGCCTAGATATGACTCATGGGTGCTTGGATTCAACTATGGGGTGCTTGGTGTAATGACCTGTACTATTTTATTTAATAATTTAATTTAAATCAAAATGAAATTTTAAATATGGATTTTATACCTGGATTTTTTTAAATAAAATAACATGGTTATTGATTTAATCTTTTACCGTAAATTTAAAAAGGCAAAAAAAAATGTAGTAATTATATTTTTTTCCCAAACAGGTCCGCAAGGCATGCCTGTGCCGAACCTTCGAGAGAAACAGAGGGAGAGAGTGAGAGCACGTTAGAGAGAGGGTGAGAGATCGGAGATGGAAGGGGAAGGGGAAGCCACTGACCACCGGCGCCACCACCACCACCGGCGTCAACCTCTTTCCGGCGCGCTAGCACCAGACCATCGACGACGAGAGAGAGAACCAGACGTGGAGTATAAGTGGCGCGACGCCATGCTTTGACAATGGTTTTTCGGCTCACACCGGTGTGATTTCTTCGATTTTATTCAACAAATGTAAGATTATAGATATTCTATTCCTATCCACTGATATATATTGAATTATTTTCAAAGATTTAATGATGAACCAAAAGTTAGGGAGCGATACACCCGATGAGGACATGTTGTGATTTTTCTTCACTTTTTTCTTAAATCTTGCAATTAACTATTGGAACATGTTAAAGAGCATTGTGATAATCGCCCTAGCTTACAAGAATTAAAATTGTTTGATCGATTTCGGATTTTGACAAACTAGGATTTGGTTTGGGTATTTTTGGACCGATTTGGGATATTTGATCCTATTGAGATAATTTTTAGAAATTGATCTCAATTATGTGACATTGACCTAGAATATAACCTATGGTACGAATTTGGTAATTTTCGAAACAAGTGTGATTAACCCTTATTAAGGAATTTGTAAGTTGGAATTTGGGACTTACATTGAACCCCAAGAACAATTGAATTCAAATGAACTAAGTTGCGATTTGATGCGAATTCAACAAGTTAAGAATTGATTCTTAACTATGTAACGTACACTTGTGGTTTAGTCAAGACACTTGACAATTGACGGGTAACTTAGGTTTGCCCTTACTTTAATAAATCATTTGAATTATCCTCATGGTAGCATCTTCGTAGTTAGATATCATTAGGCAAAATGGGATGTGTGTGAGTTGATGATGTTTACATGAATTTTGGTTATTGTTGAATATTAAACCCATGAGATTAAACTCGAGATTGTGGTGAATTACTTGAAATCTTTAGGCTCCATTATAATATCATATGCGTTTGGTAGTTGGATTAAGTAATTAGATTTGGAATTGTGCATTAAATTCATGGCCATTCTTGTGTTCTGTGCACCCATATCAGGATGTGTGGTCAATATTCATTGTATTACTTGGTAGACGGGTCGGCCTTGCCCTCAGACCATCAGGTCGGTAAAAGAGTTGCATTGTTTTGTGAAGGGTCGACCTTGCCCTCAGACCCCTGAGTCTGTAAAAGAGTTGCATTGGTTGGTATGGTAGACGATTTAGCATTACCCTTAGACCCCTGAGTCTATAAAAGAGTTACATTGGTTGGTTTGGTAGATGGGTTGGCCTTGCCCTCAGACCCCTAAGTCTGCAAAAGAGTTGCATTGGTTGGTTTGGTCGACGGGTTGGCCTAGCCCTCAGACCTCTGACTCTGTAAAAGAGTTGCATTGATTTGGTAGATGGGTTGGCCTTTCCCTCAGACCCCAGAGTCTGTAAAAGAGCTGTATTGGTCGGTTAGGTAGATGGGTTGGCCTTGTCTTCAAACCCCTGAGTCTGTAAAAGAGTTGCATTGGTTTGATAGACGGGTCAGCCTTACGCTCAGACCTATAGGTCGTAAAAGAGTTGCACTGGACTTGCAGAGAGGCCAGCCATGTACCGTCATTGGACTTATTAAGAGGCCGGCAATGCCTTCAAATCTCCGGGTTTGTAAAAGTGTTGCATTGGTTAAGCTTGGGTAAAGAGGTGGTGACCATAAGTTTACAAACTATTTTCATAAGTCGAGTGTGCAATAATGATGATTTTGGGATATAAATTGACTGTGAGATGCTCATCTCGTTTTAAAAGCATATGGTTGTTGTTTATGACAAAACACTGGACCTAAAACGATAAAATGTTTTCCTGGCTTAGAGATGATATTTCGTTATTACAAACATGACTTTGTAGACTGGATTTTGGGGACTGGAAAACAATTCTTTCCTTTAAATGTCTTTTATTTATGTTGTCGCATAATTAACCTTGTATGTCGTTTTGTGGTTTATTTTGTCTATTCTCCTACAACCATGGCTCAGCCACTCCAACATTTTTTAGGTTAAGCCGAAGGAGATCCTGGACGATTATAGCAAGGATGGGAGAAGTAGGAGCGTACACTATTTACTTGTTCATGCAATTTATTATTTTTTATTTCGGATGAATGTATATTGGTTGTATTTTAATGTCGATAGTTGTATAACTGTACGGCCACAAGGCCACTTATCATTTCTATGTATGCATATGTGATTTCGCTGGGTAGTTTTATTTTTCCTTTTGGATTAAGTTAGTTTATTTTTTTATAGATTTGTTGTGGGTTGCAAGTGCCTAAGGGCCACCCCTTTGATATATATTGAGATTTGAGATTTCTCGTTGGTTGATAATGTTGTGCCGGTAATCGGCTTGATGTAGCTTAGAATAACCTAGTTTTGCCACGTGTACGGATTATTGATATTCAGATTGTCCAGGTACCTTGTTTACAGGTTATTGCCTCGGCATAGTCCAAAACAGAGGAAACTCTGCCGAATTTTTCTAAAAAGAGTTAGAATATTTTTCAGCTTTTTCATAAAATTTCTTGATAAGAAAAGTGTTCTCATTTTCCTTAAACCGGTGTTTCAATGTGATGAATATTTGGCATGAGTAGCCATTTTCGGATATCTCTTGTCTAGATTATTTATTATCCGATGTTAGGACGTTATAGATGGTATCTGAGCTTTAGATTCAAATACCTTAGGATCGTGGGAGGGGTTGTGTGTTGTACCGAGAGGGATGATTGCTTGTTGTATCCATGTTCTGTGTGCTTGTGTTCCTGTGATGCGATGCAACTTACCTGCGCATGATATGTGGTTGTGTGAGCATGATGCTTCTTGCCTTTGGCGTCCTATTAACTACCTTGGGAGTCTGGTTAGAAGGGTGCGTCGCGAACACTCATTTTAATTTGAAATCCAAGCGAGTTGTTCGGATTGAGGTATCACTACAATTAGCCTCCTCGGTACGTGATGATGTGTTTTTATGCTTATGTGTATAACTGTTAGCATGCCCATGTGTAGAACATTGTTAATATACCTATGTGTATAGTTGTCATCATATGTATCGATAAAACTTGTGTCTTTATACTAAGCTTATCTTACTCATAAGAGTAGGTGTGGCCTTACCTAAAGGAGTAGGGTATTACAGCTATCTAAGAATGTGTAGACTTATGTGCTAGGTGATTGTTCGGGGATAACTTCTGTTAATGTGATGGTTTACACGTCGTGAGCCATGCTATGTTGTGAGGCATATGTTCTCATGCCTTGTTGTTGCATCGTGAGCCGTCTACTACCGGGTGCATACGAACGGGAGCACTTTGTACGATAGAACATGGATGGGATAATAGTGGACGGGAGCGTGATGATGTTATGTGACCCTGATGGGATAGACCCCCTTGCTTAAGAGTTATCTTTTCATTGGAGAGGTGTCTTTAGTGGCTGTTTCGTCTATGTCTTAGACTGAGTGCTTTACATGGGCCGTGAGGGCCGATGATGAGTTAGTGAGTTTTGAGTTCGTAGGTATGTGGTAGTCATGATACGGTATAGATGCCTTCGATGGATTTTCCAAGTCCTGTAGGCAGACAGTTGATTGTTGCTTTTGAAGTTACATACTTTTCTGTATTCTACGTTTGTTGTGAGGATCAGTTGGAGGCTAATAGGTTTGTCGATCTAGTGGATGTACAATAGCCTTGGTACGGCTTGAATCCTCTTAATGAGATGTTTTATTTCCTTGAAATGGGAGTTTGATGTTACCTCCTTTTGATCATAGAACCCCCTACCAACCCCACCCCTCATTCTACGAGATATCTATGCGACCAGAATGTGGTGAACGAGGCTTAAAGGGTGAACCTGAAGGTTTCCCTTCGACCCAATGGGATATCATTGAGTTCGATGATGACGGTATTACTAATGAAATTCCAGTAGAAAGGTTCTTAGTTGTGAATCATGTTCCAATAGGAAGATTGCCAGTTGTAATTATGGGTTTAGGCGACGACGAGATAGAGTATCACAGATCTTTTGACCCATGTCAGAAGATAAAGTTGGAGGAGTTATTGCTGGTACGAGGTTGTTTGAAGCCGAGCTATGTTGAACATGACGGTTTAGATTTCGTTTGAAGGGTTTTGTGTCGACACTTTGTCTGCTTGAGAGCTTTGTGTCGACACTTTGACCTCTTCTCGGTAGTGATATGACTATCTTGGGTTAGCACTTGGGTAGTACAGTTCTCCCTTGGTAGAGTATGATGTTTTGAGTTGAGACAAAGGTTGCAGGCATCACGCCTTCGTTCTGAGTTATAAGGATTCTACGACAGGGTTCTCTGGAAAACCAGAAGTGAGAAGTTCGTGGAGGACTCAGGTGATATGATGTAGGGGCTAAGTAGCAGTATTTGTGGTAGCTCTCTTAGGTTTTGGCTCAGTGTATTGTGTACACCCTCGGTTGCCTACGAGCCTAGTGATAGGAACTTAGGCAGAGTGATCGGTTTGGGAGTTGCTTGAGATGGACTCCGTATGTAATCTCCTTTGAGTTGCTCTTGGTGTTTTGAACCCTGGATGGTTCCTGGTGAGCTACCTTGGATGGTGTTGGCTTAGTATAAAGCTGCTTGATTGTTTGGTGTTGAGAGTCAGGTTAATTGTCTCCAAAGATAATAAGGTATAAGTATCAGATTTTGTTAAGAGTGATCCCTACAGTTAGTGTTTGCATATGGTTATGATCAGATCAGTTCTAAGAAGTTTGGTATGTGAGCTCATTATAGTGAGATCGAGTGTATGATAAATTACCAGCCTTGTGTCCCTTGTGGAGTGCTGAGTTGTTTGGGCAGTTAAGTGTACATCCTGTGAGTTTTAGAGAGATGTAATATCTTGCGCGACCTGGTGCAGGTCATGTGTGTTTTGGGTATGGAATCCCATTTCTTGTCGCTGTGATGGGAACCGTTTGCTGCGAGGCGAGTTTGATTAGCTGTGGAGTTGAGACCGATGGTGTGAGTTACACCTATATTATTTACCCTATTATACATGTGGTCCGGGTTTGTTATAGGTGTTATTTGCCCTGTTGCGATGGTCTGATTTATATTTGAGAGGAAATGTTCAAGGAACGTTAACATGATGAATATGAAAGAAAGCTGCAAGATATTAGATGAGACTTTTGGGTAGAGGTGATTTTGAAGAAATGGGTACATCTATTGTGTGTTGATGAGGTTGTCTGTTGAGTGAGGGAGACGCGAAAATTTTGGGGACGAAATCTTCTAAGTAGGGGAGGTTGTAATGACATGTACAATTTTATTTAATAATTTAATTTAAATCAAAAGGAATTTTGAATATGGATTTTATACCTAGATTTTTTTAAATAAAATAACATAGTTATTGATTTAATATTTTACCGCAAATTTAAAAAGGCAAAAAAAATGAAAAAGTATATTTTTTTTCCTAAACAGGTCGCGTAAGGCGCCCCTGTTCCGAACCTTCAAGAGAAACAGAGGGGGATAGCAAGAGCTCGCGAGAGAGAGAGGGTGAGAGATCAGAGATGAAAGGGAAAGGGGAAGCCGCTGACCACCGGCGCCCCCACCACCACCGGCGTCGACCTCTTTTCGGCGCGCTATCACTAGATCATCGACGGCGAGAGAGAGAACCAGAGGTGGAGCAGAAGCGACGCAACACTGTTCTTCGATAGTGGTTTTTCGGCTCACACCAGTTTGATTTCTTTGATTTTCTTCAATAAAGGTAGGATTCTAGACATTCTAAACCTATCCACTTATATAGATTGAAGTATTTTCAAAGATTTAATGATCAACCGAAAGCTAGGGCGTGATACACCCGACGGGGACGGGCTGCGATTTTTCTTCTCTTTTTGGTTAACTCTTGCAATTAGCTATTGGAACATGTTATAGAACATTGTGATAACCACCCTAGCTTGCTAGAATTGAAATTGTTTGATCGAATTCGGATTTGGATAAACTAGGGTTTGGTTTGGGTATTTTTGGACCGATTTGGGATCTTTGAACCTATTGAGATAATTTTTAGAAATTGATCACAATTATGTGACATTGACCTAGAATACAACCTACGGTACGAATTTGAAAATTTTCAGAACAAGTGTGATTAACCCTTGTTAAGGAATTGGTAAGTTAGAATTCGGGTCTTACATTGGACCCCTAGAACAATTGAATTTAATTGAACTAAGTTACGATTCGATGCAAATTGAATGAGTTAAGAATTGATGCTTAACTAGGTAACTTACACTTGTGGTTTAGTCGAGCTACCTGACAATTTACGGGTAACTTAGGGTTGCCTTTAATTTAATAAATCATTTGAATTATCCTCATGGTAGCCTCTCCGTAGTTAGATGTCATTGGGTAAAATGAGATGTGTGTGAGTTGATGATGTTTACGTTAATTTGGATTATTGTGGAATATTAATCCCATGAGATTAGACTCGAGATTACGACGAATCACTTGAAATCTTTAGGCTCCCTTCTAATAGCCTGTGCATTTGGTAGTTGGATTAAGTAATTAGATTTGGAATTGTGCATTAAATTCATTCTCATTCTTGTCTTCGGCACACCCATATCATGATTTGTGGTCAATATTCATTGTATTGCTTGGTAGACGGGTCGGCCTTACCCTCATACCATCGGGTCTGTAAAAGAGTTACATTGTTTTGTGAAGGGTCGACCTTGCCTTCAGACCCCTGACTCTATAAAAGAGTTGTATTTACTAGTTTGCTAGACGGGTTGGCCTTGCCCTCAAACCCCTGAGTCTGTAAAAGTATTGCATTCATTGACGGGTTGGCCTTGCCCTTAGACCCCTGAGTCTGTAAAAGAGTTGCATTGGTTTGGTAGACGGGTTAGCCTTTCCCTTAGACCCCAGAGTCTATAAAAGAGTTGCATTGGTTGCTTTGGTAAATGGGTTGGCCTTGCCTTCAGACCCCTGAGTTTGTAAAAGAGTTGCATTAGTTGGTTTGGTAGATGGGTTGGCCTCGCCCTCAGACCCATAAGTCTTTAAAAGAGTTAAATTGGTTGGTTTGGTAGACGGGTTGGCCATGCCCCTCAGATCCCTGAGTCTGTAAAAGATTTGCATTGGTTGGTTTAGTAGACGAGTTGACCTTGCCCTCAGACACCTGAGTCAGTAAAAGATTTGCCTTGGTTTGGTAGACGGGTTGGCCTTGCCCTCAGACCCCTGAGTCTGTAAAAGAGTTGCATTTGTTTTGGTAGACGGGTCGGCCTTAACCTCAAACCTACGGGTCGGTAAAAGAGTTGCATTGGACTTGTAAAGAGGCCAGCCATGTGTAACCATTGGATTTATTAAGAGACCGGCCATGCCTTCAAACCTCCGACTTTGTAAAAGTGTTGCATCAGTTAAGCTTGGGTAAAGAGGTGGTGACCATAAGTTCACAAACTATTTTTATAAGTCGAGTGTGCAATAATGAAAATTTTGGGATAGAAATTGACTGTGAGACACTCCTCTCATTTGAAATGCATATGGTTGTTGTTTATAACAAAATATTGGACCTAAAATGATAAAATTTTTTCCTGGCTTGGAGATGATATTTCTTTATTACAAACATGATTATGCAGATTTGATTTTTGTGACTGGAAAACAATTCTTTTCCTTTTAATGTCTTTTATTTATGTTGTCACATAATCAACCTTGTATATCGTTTTGTGGTTTATTTTCTCTATTCTCCTACAATCGTGGCTCAACCACCCCAACATTTTTCAGGTTAAGCAGAAGGAGATCCTGGACGATTGTAGCAAGGATGGGAGAAGCAGTGGAATATACTATTTACTTGTTCATGCAATTTATTATTTATTTATTTCAGATGAAGGTATATAGGTTGTATTTTATTGTCGGTAGTTGGATAATTCTATGTCCATAAGGCCACTTATCATTTCTATGTATGCATGTGAGATTTTGCTGGGTAGTTATATTTTTCCTTTTGGGTTTAGTTAGTTTATATTGTTATAGATTTGCTGTGGGTTGCAAGTGCTTAAGGGCCACCTCTTTGATATATATTAAGTTATGAGATTTCTCGTTCGTTGATAATGTTGTTGCGCCGGTAATTGGCTTGATGTAGCTTTGAATAACCGAGTTTTTCCGCGTATGCGGATTGTTGATATTCAGATTGTCCAAATACCTTGTTTATTGGTTATTTCCCATTTCGGGATAGTCCAGAAACAGGGGAAACTCTGCCGAATTTTTCTAAAAAGAGTTTGAATATTTTTTAGCTTTTTCGTAAAATTTCTTGATAAGCGAAGTGTTCTTATTTTCCTTAAAATGGTGTTTCAATGTGATGAATATTCGGCATTAGATACGGTTTTCGAATATCCCTTGTCTAGATTATTTATTATCAGAGGTCAGGATGTTACACTTGGAGTCGACTAGAGGCACTTTGGTATTAACTCAAGGCACTCTAGGATCGACTCAAGGCACTCTGGGATAGAATCATCCCTTCTGCACAATTGAGTCGAATCAACCTTGTCTGGTTTCGAATCATGGCTTCCGATCCACTTTTAGTCAAACTTCAAGTGGGCATAAATTCTTCATCGGAACTCAGAATGGGGTCAATTTTATATTCAAATTGAAGCCCTGGAATTTTTATTTCCAATGGTTTTGGTATCACATCGAAATTAATTATGTAGAGAAAGTTATAACAAATTTAGTGAGTATATGTCGGTTTCCAAACTACTTGATCCTTGAGCTACCATCACTCCTTTGATCTTTTCATGGTCTTGGACGTGAAGATTGATCTCCCCTTTTGCTAAACAATCTCCAAAAGACTTCATCTTCAACCTCCATTGATACTTGGGCTCCTCTTGTTCTTCTTTGCATACATTAACTTGAATCTTCATTATCTTCAAAGTCTTATAGACTTCAATCCCTATTATCTTCAGCATTTTCAAGGTCTTCAAAGATTCTTTGCTTTGGGTTAATTATTCTAATGATCTTCAACATTTTCTCTTGATTTTTTGCTATGTATTTGACTTTAATAGATATGATTGAGTCCTGAAAATATTTTCTCAACTAAAAGCAAATATTAGCAACAAACAAATCAATATGTTGTTATTGTCAAAACCAAAATAAATCTTGATTGAAAA
>JAULLH010308842.1:0-12438 GCA_035668455.1 Sarracenia alabamensis
TGCTCAGTCTTACAGACATGTTTGGTGAGCAAGGTAGGGCAGCCAGGCAGGTGGCCATGAGGGCTCTGTTGAACACACGTACAGCTGAGGATACACCAGTTAGGGACCATGTTCTGAAGATGATGGGTCTTCTGAACGAGCTAGAGGTCCTAGGAGCCGAGATCGATGCAGATTCCTAAATCGATATCGTTCTTCAGTCACTGCCTTATTCTTATAATCAATTCTGCCTTAATTACAGCATGAACAAACTTAATTTTACATTGGCAGAATTGTTGAAAGAACATCAAGCAGTTGAGGGTGTTATCCGGAAATCCACTCAGGCATTTGTTGCTGAGAAGGCTTTCTCTGCTGGGCCAAGTGGTGGCAAGAAGAAGAAGAAACGTCAGTAGCAGGAAAATGCGAAGGGAGTAGGTAAGGCAAAGCTATCTGTTGCCAAGGTGAAACACAAGGCGCCTAAGGAAAAGTGTTACTACTGTCAGAAGCCAGGGCACTGGAAGAGTGATTGTCTAGACCGAAAGGACAAGGAGGCTACAAGTATTTGATCTCTCTTTTAAAAGTTGAAACATGTTAAGTGGTTGTATCTATAGGAACCTGGTTTGTAGATACGGGATCCACTAATCATGTCTGCAATTTATTGGAGCGGTTCCAAGAAACCAGACAACTTAGAGATGATAGGACGTATCAGCAGTAAGGGTACTACTCCTGGTTTTATGCATTTGCAGTAGGAGCAGAGTTTATTTATTTTAGTAGGGATAATACATTTTATTTGAGACATTTTTTATGTACCTCAAAACAGGCAGACTTATGTTCTGGTTTCCTATTTTGGGGAAGATAGATATTGGTTTTTCCTTATGTTTATGCATGGTTTGGATGGTATTTCATTTATCTGTCTTGTTGCATGGTAAAATGTTCTTTAAATATGTGTTATCATTATTCCTACTGTTAATAATTAAAAGGTGAATAATTTACAAGTTTTACCAATAAATAGGAAGAGGATTCTTCACCGAACCTAACATTATTTTGGCATCTTCGTTTTGGATATCTTAATTTAAATAAGATGAACAGACTGGTAGAAAATGGACCTTTAAGTTCATTGGAAGTGAAGGCATTTCCAGTCTTCGAATCTTATTTAAAAGGTAAGATGACCTGGAGGTCATTTATGACTCAGGAACTTAGAGCCAATTAAATGTTGAGATAGGTTCATTCATGAGCGTGTGGTCATGTGAACTACCAGGGAAAAAAAAGACCCCATGATTCTATCGTGGTGGTAATTACTTTTTTGGAAGTTTAAGGGACTACGTGTCAGTTATGGGATTAAAATCCCGGCTGACTACACCGACGATGCTTTCTTATTAATGGTGTAGCGGATTAGGAGGAATTGGTTCCTTAAGAAAATGGTAAAGTA
Source organism: Sarracenia alabamensis (assembly GCA_035668455.1). NCBI lineage: Eukaryota > Viridiplantae > Streptophyta > Magnoliopsida > Ericales > Sarraceniaceae > Sarracenia > Sarracenia alabamensis. The sequence goes on from JAULLH010308842.1 coordinate 1,406, forward strand.
CATGGTAAATTACTCAGTAAACCAAGGGTGATTTATATAATTAATCCTAAAGGGTCAGAAGGTATTTGTTAACCCGATTGCTAGATTCTTGGAAAAAGGATTATGTAATAAATCACAAACCCCAATAACGTATTGTTCTAGTAAAGGTTATGAATAATTAATTGGTACAACTGGATTTTAATACCAAATTAGCGGTGTGAGACATGACTAATCACGGGTATATAGAAGGGTCCTCATCATAGTGGGAGGGTTGTTCCTCAACCCGAATAGGTATGTGTTTTTGGGATTGTCTCACAACAAGATCCCGGAAGGACTGGATACCGGACCCAGTATCTAGGATAAGGTACTTCAAAAAAATGATGTAGGTTTTGGCAAAGGGCTATGAAAATCTTGACGGGAGCATCCAAGTGATGCAACCAGACAGATTTATAGCAAAAGGCCAGGTGCACATTAGTGTGCAAAGCTTAAGGGATACATTCTGGACTTAAGCAAGCATCAGGGTTTTGGGAATATTCAATTTGATCAGGCGATCAAAAGCTACGGCTTTGACCAAATTTCCTATTGAATATTATGTGCTAGAAGCATGATGGAAACAAGGTAGTGTTTCTAGTCATCAATGACGATGACATACCTCTAATCGGCAACAATGTGGGGTTGTTATCTTCGAAAGGGTATAACTATCAAGTCATGGACTCAGGATAAGAAGGTTAAATCCTTGGGATTAATCTCCTATGAGATCAATCATTTAGGATTTTAGGCTTATCCTGAGGACGGTATATTGACTTGATTATTGCTCAGGTTGCCATGAAAAAATTCCAGGAAATGATTCCTTCCCTTTTGGAATTTCTCTATCTAGGGATTGGTGTCCTAGAACATCCCAGGAGGTAGGGAGGATGAGAGGCACTCCTCAATGTTAGGAATTCTCATATATGCCAATTTTATATATTCAACCGCAAATACAGAGAGAGCAATGTTGACTACGGTCAAGAATATACTCAATTATCTGAAAGTATTTGGGAGTATATGTGGATGTACCGGGGTGATGGTTTCATATCCCTCGGAAGACAGAACAACGTGGTGACGTTATGACATGCACAGTTACGTCTACGGGCATCCTAGCAGGTACTTTTACTTAGGCAAAACTGTTGGGTGACAGACAGGTGCATGGCTTTGAGTATAAGTCGGAGATTGTTATGATTGTATACTTAAAAGCCATGCTTTTAGGTATTTTACTATCCGGGATCCCGAGAATATTTATGAGAATCTATTGAGAGGATATGTATGCTCGGTTTCATATTTATTTCTTGTACGATGTACGTATACATTGTCCGTATATCCAGTTCAGTATTTGACTGTTGCCTGAAGCGGGGAAGATCAAGTCAGAGGTTCGGACAGATATACAAGGGGCTCACAACCGCAGTGGACCCAGACTATCCATTGGTGCGGTTGTAGCACATCGTTATATTAGCTGGTCTTGGCTAGGTTGAAAGGATCGAATCCCGGCCTTGGGACTTGAGTTTCGATCTCGATGTGTTAATGCACTTGGAGTGTATTGAGCGGGATCTATAGGATGACCAATTCTATACTGACTCTATGAATTGATACACATCCTATATTATCAACGATTGCATGGTCTCTTAATCTCGACGTGATTGATCGAATCATGCTCGGATAGTGACCAGTACTTTGAGTAACCAATGGTTGAGATTTCTATGGAGAGATCAATATGACCAGTGAGTTGGGTACTGGGATTCTTAGTTCGATGCTTGATAATCATTTGACGGACACCACGTCCGTTAAAATACTGGTTGAGGAGTTCCCCCTCGTGTGCGTGCTTATAAGTTTGGTTATGCTAAACCTATGCAGTGGATCATGTGATCCGACATATCGATAAGTTAAGCGGTGCGGTTGCAAGGATAAGATGATTTTCAAATCGAGTTGTCAGTAACCAAATTCGATTATCGGGAATCCATATCTTAAACGTGGGGAGATGGTAGTGCGTCTGGTAATTGGAAACTCGAGACATAATTCGATTTTAGGGTCGGGAGTTCAGTCAGGGCCTTTGGTGGAATAAGTCCTGGCTCGTGCGAGAATGGACTAACTCGGTGCTTGAGTTAGGGATATCCGGTATTCCCGTACGATTAGCTCGAATCCTATACTTCCTCGTGATCCCTCACGTAGCCTATCTATATGCATGTGATTTATGGTTGGCTTCAGGTTTTATTTAATTTAATTTGATCGTCGGTTTTTCCGTCGGGACGTTCGAGGTATTAAATTAAATGTTTAGGAGCATTTTTGGTAAATGGTTCTTAGGGCATACCCTAAGGGTGGTTGGCCTTTTTTGATGAGATAGTATTATTTATTTTTTGCTAGTGTATATTGAAAATTGTTTTTTTTAAAAACAATTTAATATACGTGAAAAGGTCCTAGGTGGGTGTTATGGTATATATTCCATGCTAATAATTAGGGAAGATATATCTATATTTCCTTAATATTAGATGGAGGTCATTATGTATCAATATAGGAGAGATTTATGGAGATTTTATCTCCTCTTTTCTCTTTCCATTGTTGGCCCTATAAGGGTATTCTTTATAAATATATTTTATATATATTACATTATTTTTAGGCGATATATATTGACATATATGTTTCCTAAACTAAGTATGGCTCATATATATAATATATTGGGAATAAAGAAAAACCCTAATCTCTCCAATTCCCATTATTGCCGCCGCCCCACTCCTTCCTCCTCTCTCATTTTCTCTGAGTTTTGTGAGGTTTTGTGTGTTTTGAAGCCAAAGGAATTCGTCTCGGATCGGTGCCCACACACCGGAGGCGAATACGTGCACGGGTTATACGTGAAAAGGTCCCAGGGTGGTCTCCATAGACACGTGAATTTTTTGTTGTGATTTTCGACAATCACCCGCAGGTATAGTTTTTGTCCATGTAGTTTAGCATGATAGGATTTCATGAAAAATGAACCCCGACTCATTTTTTAAAACTGCAACACTTCCGTCCGTATTTTTTTACCCAACAAATAGTTCTTTTTAATGTGCTTTCCTAAAGAAAATACACAACCAGAGGTAGACCTCCTAGAATCTCTATCATGCCAACGGTATAACATATATTCGGTCTAGTACAGAGTATGACATACATGAGAATTTCCAGCACTAAAGTATAAGGAATACCTCTTATCCTCTATATCTCTTGAGGTGTTATAGGACACCGATCCCTCGATAGTAAGAAATCATTTCTTGGAATTTTCCATTCCAAAATGAGCAATTATCAAATCAATATAATGGGCTTGGTATAAACCCAACATCCTATGTGATTGATCTCACAAGAGGTTGATCCCAAGGATTTGGCCCGCCTCTCTAATGTCCTTTATGTCAAATTGACTTGGCATACATACCTTCAACAAACAACCCCACATCGTTACCGATTTGGAGAATGCCATCAACATAGATGATTAAAAACACTACCATGTTTCCATCGTGCTTCCAGTACAGATAATATTCGATAGAACACTAATCAATGCCGAATCTTTTGATAACCTAGTCAAATCGTGTATTCCAAGACCTTGATGTTTGTTTAAGTCCATAAATGGATCTCTTTAGCTTGCACAACATGTGCTCCGGGCCCTTTGCTACGAACCCGTCCGGTTGCATCGTATAGATGCTCTCATCAAGAGTTCTGTTAAGGAATGCCTTCTTGATGTCTATCTGCCAAATCTTGTAGTCAAGATACGCAGTAATGGATAAGAGAATCCGATTGGATTTAACTGTAGCCACAGGCGAATAGGTTTTCTCATAATCGAACCCTTTCTTTATGAGTAAACGTCTTTTCCTAAAACCTAGCCTTGAAGGTTTTCACCTTCCCATCCACTCCTCTCTTTTTCTTGTAGATTCATTTTCCCCCGGTGGGTTTTATCCCATCTATTGGATCTACAAGCTCCCAAAACTTGATTAAAGTACATATACTCTATTTCAGATTTAATAGCCTTTTGCCATAAGTCTGCAACCCTATCTTGAAGTGCTCCATTGTAATTCTGGGGTTCAGTATCAAGTTCTTTTGGGATCCTATCGAGTCATTTGCCCAAGAACCAGAACCTCTCGGGTTGACGAACAACCCTCCCACTACGACGAGGCCCCTCATGTGTACTCGCGATAGGCGGTGTCTCATTTCGCACATCAGTTATATTTTTCGGTTGTACCATATATCTAGTCCTAACCTCTTCTAAAACAATTCTAACCGGGCTTGTGGTTTATTACATAATCCTCTTCCAAGAATCTTGCATTTGTACTAACAAATACCATTTGATTCTTAGGATTATAGAATAAACCACCCTTAGTTCCTTTAAGGTACCCTACAAAGAAACAGACTTCTATCTTCGGTTCACCATATTAGCATCTCCCACCAACACATGTGCTGGGAAATCCCATATCCGAAAATTTTTAAGACTTGGCTTATGCCTAGCCCACAACTCCATAGGGGTACCGAGAACTGCCCTAGTGGGTACCGGGAACAGTCTTTGTAGGTACCAAATTCAGAATATATGTCGTTGTCTCTAACGTAAATCCTCAAAACAAATGTGGTAAATCCGAACAACATACCATGTATTTTACCATCTCCTTAACGAACTTATTCCTCCCCAACGCTACACCCTTCTGTCAAGGCATCCTTAGTGCAGACAATTGGGATGTAATCCCATATCCCGACAAAAAGTCCTTGAACTCCCAAGAGATGTTTACCACCATGATAATATCATAGGGTCTTATCTACTTCTTGACTGGACATTCATTAGACCACATACATTAGAATGAACCAACTTCAACACTCTTTGGCTCTAAGTTCCTTGGCCAATAATTGCGTTCCAGTCATCTTACCCAATAAACAGGATTTATAGACTAGAAGTGCATGAACATCCAATGAACCTAAAGGTCCATCTTCTACCAGTCTTTGTATGCTTTTTAGAGTAAGATGACGTAAACGGAGATGCCAAAGTAGTGTTTGGTCCAGCGAAGAACCTTTCCTATTTACGGGTAAACCATCCAAGTTATTCACCTCAACCTTTTCAACAGTAGAAATAATCAGGTGTGAAATATAAATATCATTATCCAATGTACCATGACAAATGCAGAGTTTTATAATCACAATATTGCATAAATGCTTATTGAAGCAAACAAAGTATCTGTCAATCCCAATCAAGAAATCGGAACTAAATTCCACCTAAGTTGAGGTACATGTAAAATGTATTAAAATTAAACACCTATTTCTACTAAAAATAAAAAACTCTGTCTGCCACTATAGTTGCAACCCCTTAGGAGTTATACCCCATTTGAAGGTAAACCTTGCCATCTTTTAGTTATTTCGTCACCTCGGACTTCTGCAATAAAAATGTTGACATGATTAAAGGCTCTTGTATCTACACACATGGTTTTTGTAGATAAAACCACTAAATATGGTACTAAAACTAAAGATAAGGTTTTACCTGTAACCTTGCTGTAATTTCGGTCAGGACAATATCTTTTCCAATACCCCGGTTTCTAACAGTAATAGCAACTATCCTTAGGCACCTTAACATTTGCCTTGGTAGTTGATGGCTCCTAGTCACCAGCCCTTTGTGCATTATCCTGTTGCACCTATTTCTTTTTCTTCTTACCACCTCTTGACCCAGAAGGAGAAACCTTTTGTGCAAGAAATACATAGGCCAACTTCTGGATAACACCCTCCACTACCTCTAATTCTTTTAATAATTTCACTAAAGAAAATTTAGACAGGATCGTTGAAATGAATCTGGTAATGATTAGAACACGATATTTAGCTTGGTTTCCCAATCAATCTCGATTCCAAGCACCTCCATCCTGTTAAGAATACTGATCATCTTCGAAATATGGTCCCTCCCCGGTGTACCCTTTACCATGTTCATGTTCACAAGACCCATCATGGTAACCTACCTTGCTGCCCAACCTTGCTTGCCAAATAATTCCATAAGGCTAGAGATCATATCAGCTACAGATTCTATATATTGATACTAGATCTACAAAACATGTGACATAGAAGTCGAGATGTGGCAACGTGCCATCCTATCAACCATTTCCCCTATCTTGACAATGCTGGATCTCTTGTTTAGAAGATCCACTATTAGGAGCGAGTAGACTGCGATGTAATGACATGAACCTATAGTTGTCAGATGTAGGGAAAATATCAAGATTCCTTTTCTATATGATAAAATTAGGTCCAATTAATTTATATTCTTTGGGAATCGCCACAAGTGGATTGTAAAATCTAATTATTAAATCCTGAGAAACCAAAGAGAAAAGTTTTAATTCTTTGGAAAAAAATTTGGGTCCCCGAACCTTTTAATTTTAAAAAAATTAATGACAGCCCGAATCCTTTGTGATTATGCAGGTCATGTTAGTGTGGACGTCTACTAATCAATCCTCATTCGGACAGACATGTCAATCTATTAATATCCTCTTGAAAAATATCACAATAAAAACCATTCAGCTAGAGTTACATTAACTGATTAGGGCATGTTAATGTGGATGTGTAATAGTTAACAAACAAAGAACTAACATGTTTTATTTCTCGACATTTCCAAAAATTAAATATCCAATTACATTTGGTCCGTGCAAATAAAAATAGTGACTCCGTTGGGGAGGATATTTTTATTCACGTGTTAAGTGTATAACCATCATACTCAACTAAAAAAAATTAAAAATAACCCCATGACAAAGCCCTAGTCCCGATGTGTGTGGACCCTCATTTGCACAACTTTTTAAATTGACTCCTCTCGGAGATTCGCGTCAGAGATACCATAACTATAACCCTTCCATTGGGGAGACCGATCAAGCTAACACGCGAGCTACAATTACATTTCCTACGAACGCGTGATGATGACCTTAGGATTTATCGGTGAATAAACCCTTCTCCCACTTAATATTTTAAAAACTGAGAGTTTTACCTTCTATTTATTTCAGGACATTAAACATATTTTAATTACCGATTAAAAATCCGGTTTTTAATCAATTAAAATATTCCTTGTTTAATTGCATTAAAATATACAAAAAGCGTTTCTTTATTTAATCATGTGAAAAGTAATTAATTATCCGGGTTTTCTTTAAATAAAAATTCCTTAATTGATTATCCACTTAATGCAAAATTAAATAAACTAATTATCTATTTATCTTTCCATTTTAAAAAATTTCTTGGATCAATTATTTTATGAAAAACGTTTTTTCTAATATTCCTTGATAAGAAAATCATACATTAAAGGAAGAAATAAATAAAATAAAAAATCCATCCATGCAATTCAATAAAACAAACAAACAATTAATTAATCTAATGATAAAAATAAATTAAATTTGTCGTTATGATCCAGGTCCTTCATTTAATCTTTTAATTCGACAGTCTCAGATTAAAGATTAAATAGCTAGGGTTTTGGAACCGTAAATGAGCCGTCAATGACTCGACCTTCTTTCTCAACCCTCGGACTACCGTCACAGTCCTGGACTACCACTAGAACACCAAAAAAAGTCTGAAAAAGAAGCCCAAACAGCCCCTTGTTGGGTCGAAACTGCTGTTGTTCGGCAACAACGCGCAATCGTCTTGTAGGCGCTATTTGGCTGCTTTCACGCCACCTTTGAAGTCCCTAAAAATTACTGGAGTTAGGCAACATCCAGAATTTGATCCATGTCATAAATCGCATAAAAAAACAAAGTCGAAGTGCCCCAAAAAAATATTCAACTGGGGCGTCACTATTCATGGCGAGAATGTGCAGCATCAACTTTGAAAAATATTTTAGACACCTTCCCGTCGTCACCTTTCCACCATTGAACCACATTTGGAAAGCTAATGGATTATTCTTAATTCCAAAGAAAATATCGTATCGAAAAAAGTACCCAAAAGCCTCAAAAACAAGGGCAAAAAGCAACCTTATGTTGCTGTCGAAACAGCCACTGTCGTCGCCTTTTGTGCGCTTTTTCGTCACGTTTTTGACCTCCGTTTTGCCATCCAATTTATAAGTATAATTCGTAAAAATAACTTGAACAAAATAAAAAATACACCGCAAATCCTATACCCCACGTAGGAGGCATATAACCGATGTAATCTCAATTTAAAAACCATCGAGATACGCGGTTAAAAAGCGATATAAAATAAATCATTCATACAATTGATTAAAGAACAGGATCATAACGACGTATGTTGCAAAACAAAGGTTAGAACATTTGTTTTTCATGAAAAAATGCAGTTGGCTTTCATACCATTGTTGGTGCCGCACAGCGGAAAAAGTTTTGGAATCGACGTCATGACGGTAAAAAATGACATTGTGCAATTTTCATTAAAACATAATTAAATAGTATGATATTTTATGATTGCATATACCTCCATTAAACTTGAACAAGTTTCTTTGATGCCGACCAACGATCTAAGACAACCTAACGATCTTCTCACGTATAACCCGACGCACGGGTTGATTCTGACGTGTGGGCACCAATCCGAATCAACTCATTTGGCTTCAATACAGACTTAAGCTCTCAAAATTTTGTAAGAAAATATGAGAGGGAGAGAGCGGGGCGGCGGCTAATAGAGTGGTCCAGTGAATTAGGTTAATTCTCCTCCTTTTGATACATATACATGTTATGCCTAAAAAGGAGTGTGAATAATCCACCTTCCTAATATGTAGCATACAATATATATTCTTATCAAACATATAGATACACAAGCCTATACATGGCTGGCCATGAGAGACGAAAATATTGGATTGATTTTGTCACCATTTTTAATATATATCAATAAATTAAAAACATGTTAAAAGTATATACCATTGCCCAAAAGATAAATGGAATATAGACTTACCCAAATTAATCCTATTCTCACACATAGTAAGGCCTGCCATTAGGGTGAGTCCTTGATATATCACTTTTCCAATTATGCCCCAATTCATTTAATTTAATACCCCGACCGTCCCGACGAAAAATTCGATAATCAAATTAAATTAAACAACTACCGAAACCAACCAAAAATAAACTGTGCGTATAAATGGGCTACGTAAGGGATCATGAGGAAGTACAGGACTCGGGATAATCGTACGAGAAAACCAAACATCCCTAACTCAACCCCCGAGTTAGATCATTTCTCGCACGAATCAGGACTTATTCCACTAAAGGCCCTTACTGGACTCTCGGTCCTAACTCGAATTATGTCTCGATTTTCCAATTTATCACTTGCACTGAAATCTCCCTGGATTAAAGATATAGATTCCTGATGATTGAATTAGGTTACTGACAACTCGATTCAATTATCCTCTTATCCTCGCAACCGTGCCGCTTATCCTTTTGAATATGTCGAATCAACTAATCCCCCAGCCGGGTTTGACATAATAAAACTTATAAGCAAAGCACACGAGGGGAACTCCTCAACCTAAATTAAACGTGATTTCCGTCAGCTGATTATCAGCCATAGAACAAATAAGGACAGTACCCAACCCACCGGTCATATTTATCACAATTTCGAAATCTCAGTCGTTGGTGACTCAAAGCACTGCGCATTATTTGAACATGATTCAATCAATCACGTCGGGATTAAGAGTTAGTGCAACACATGATAATATAGGATGTGGATCAATTTATATAATTAGTATAGAATTGATCATCCTATTGATTCCACACAATACACTCCAACTGTACTCACACATCGAGCTCGAACATCGAATTCGCATACTGAAATCCGAGCCGTTTAACCCAGCCAAGACCAGCTAATAAACGATGTGCTATAATCGTACCAATAGATTGTCCAGGTTCATTGCGACTGTGCGTCTACCTGTATATTATATCAGAACCTATGACCCGATCGTCCCTGCTTCGTACAACGAGTCAACTACTGGACAGAACATATGGACTGTGCATTCATACATCATACACGTAATAAATATGAAACAATAAATGCAATAACCTCTATAATGTTTCTCATTAATATACGTGGAATCAATGATAAAGTTATATAAAAACATGACTTTTAATTGTACTATCCTAACACTAGTACCGTCACCTAGACTAGTACCCCATGCCGTCACCTAGACAGGCATCCATTACCGTCACACAGACTAGCATTGCCACATAGATTACCACTCAGGCTATATACCACATATCCATACTCATCGATAATTATGCATAAGCCGCTCAGGCTACACATAGTCTACCATTAACTAAGCAAATTAGCTAACTATTTATATCTACAACTATCCATATCATAAGGAACATCTACCACATAACTATGCATGACTCTACAAACTGAGAATACACATACAATCACACACACAGTTAGGCCATATGGGCATCCCACATTTCAACTATAATCTCCTTGATATCAACAAACCTGTATAGCTAACAAGGCTATAATCGAAAAGCATATCATATATACCATAAGAGACTCGTCGTCATTACACTCATGTTCCCCACCATAACTCCAATGGTTAACCATCACCAGGTTCTCACACAATACTTTATTCTCCACACTTTCTAACTTTCTCTCAAATATCCAACATTCAAAGGATTCCTAACCCTACCTCAACACTCTCCCCTATCAAGGACAGTCAACCCTAAGCATACCCCGTATATAGGGATATCCAAATCAACACAACACATCCAAAAATAAAAACCCAATTCACATAACTCTCACATGTACAACGTCTACTGTACCCAAAAAACAATCAAACAACGTCACAAACCACACTAACTCTTAACTTTCAACAAATACTACAAAGCCAGAACTGGGTCATCAATTCTTAACACAAAGACATACCATGAAACCGAGCCCAATCCTTTCCAAGTAATCTAACTATACCAATTTATCACAAAACCGCAACATTGAATATATATATATATATATATATATATATATATCAAGAAAATGGGTATAATCACCACTCCACATTTTTATACAAAACCATATGGTTCATTAACACTTGTCCAATGTGCATAAACACATACTACAAAATTTCATAATCAATGCATAGTCTTCTCCAAAAA
>JAULLH010311045.1:0-12410 GCA_035668455.1 Sarracenia alabamensis
AATTGGGTAAATAATACCTCCATCCAATAGTTTTACTCCCTCTTGTTTTACCACTTCTTTCATGTTAGGGTTAAGTCTCCGTTGCATTTCTCAAGTTGGCTTGGCATCCTCTTCGTAGTGGATGCGATGCATGCAAACGGAGAGATCAATTCCATTTAAATCAGCCACTATCCAGCCTATGGCTCCTTTTTGTGTTTTAAGTACCTTAGTCAATTGCTCTTCTTGTAAAGGTGGTAAATCCGAAGCAATAATCACTAGCAGGGTACTGTTAGGACCCAGAAAGATGTACTTGAGTGAACTCAGAAGGGGTTTCCGGTTAAGTGCAGGTGGGCCTTCTAGGGAAGGGATGGATGGTATGGATGAGATTGGAGGTAGTTCCTCAAATCTAGACACCCATGGAGGTGTGTCTATCTAATCCTCGACAACGGCACCAAAAACTGATGCATGTGTATATAGTCCGTCGTTTCAAGCTCGGCATTAAATTTGTCAATGGTAGGATTAAGCTTTAAGAAGTCCTTCCCTAAGTAAGCCAAGCAGGCTTCCAGTAGGAAGTCGGTGAAGATAGAAGGAAGGGCTTACTGCATTGCCTCATCAATTTTTTCGATCGCAAAGCAATTGACTTCGAGTACTGGTTGATGGGAATCATGGAACATGTTGAGCCTTAACTTCATGTTCGCAAATGATACACCCATTACCCTAGTTCAGCAATTGATGCAATCGTTAGCTGTGGCCAAAAAGGGGTGTCCAAGAATAACTAGGGTTTGTCTCCTTGTATTGGAATCGGGTTCGGTGTCTAGTATTATAAAGTCAACAAGAAAGAGGAACTTGTCGACTTTGACCAGCACGTCTTCGATAATGCCATAGGGAACATTAACTGACCTATCTACTAACTAGAGGGTCACATGGGTTGGTTTCAGTTCTCTAAGTACAAATTATTCGTACATAAAGTACGGTAGGATGTTAACACTAGCTCCTAAGTCCGGTAGTGCTTCGTCGATCTGATGATCATCGGTCACACATGAGATGGTCGGTATCCCTAGCTCTTTCGACTTTGGGCCCAGATCATAACCGATGACTGAGCTCACATGTTCGGTCAAAAGTACTTTCTTGGGGATGCTAGTCTTCGTCTTACACTTTTAGGTGCATAGGTCTTTTATGAAATTGGCATATGACTGGACCTGTTATATAACATCAAGAAGGGGAAGATTGATTTTGACTTGTTTGAATAGTTCAAGCACATTAGTCATTGGTGGTCCCTTCTTGTGCTGGGGAGATTGTAGTTCTAGACACGACGGAAAGGGTGCCTTTGGTTCCTTAGGGGTGACTAGAGGGGCCATCTGGGCGTCTTCAAATGCATCAGTAGGTGGTATAGCAGTGCAAGTGATGACTGAGTAGGTGTGGGTTATGTAGTTTTAGAGTTATCAGGCTCCTCAACTGTCGTCAAATTTGATACTGGCTGAGGGTTACTTAGTAACGGCCATGTGTCTATCTCTTTTCTACTCCTCAAAGTCATGACAACCATCACTTGCTCGTGGTATACACCACTGCTACTGGGGCTGCTGTTAATGACATATTAGCCTTCGGGGTTTGCCATGGGCTAACTCAGTAACTTGTCGTCTTCTCGGTGGTTAAGTGTAGCGGTTATCTACCCTACTTGGGTATCTAGCTTGGCGATGGACTAAGAGTGTGAGCTCAAGAGTTGAGTTTTCACATCCAAGTCCTTTAAGGCTTTTAACATAGTCTCCTCAAAGCCTAGGGCTTGAGGAGTTGGGGTATGTGCTTGCTGTTGAGGATGGTAGGCCTGTTAGTTGTAAGAGTTGTAGGTGGGCCTAGGTGCCTAAGTCTGTGGTGGTCCAGCTACTTATTGTTTATTCCTCCACCTAAAATTTGGATGGTTTCTCTAGCCAGGGTTATAAGTATTGGAGTAAGGGCCACTGCCAAATCGGAAGAATCCTTGAGCAGCATTAACTTGGTCTTGTACGAAATCGGTGAATTGATTAGCAGAGGGACATTCAGTGACAAAGTATGTAGGGCTAGCACACGAGGCACAGGCATTTTGCATGTTCGGTGGGGGTGGTTGAACTACAGGTAGTCCATTGATTAAAAGCTTATCAAGATTCTCTGTGAGACACTTTACTTGGTTAAAAAGATCTACGTTTTGGATTACCTTGTAAAGTCTTCTTGTCTTCTGAGACGTCGACCTATCAGTACGTGAGACGAACGCTTGGTGTTGTGAGCTTTCACTCAACTTTTCTAAGTGAGCTCAGGCATCTGTCACATTATTTATCATGAATGCGCTACCGCACGAGGCGTCAATGTGTTGACAATACTATGGCAACAAACCTTCGTAGAAGCTCTAAACCAACTGCCATGTTGGGAGTTTGGGGTGCGGGCAGCTCCTAATGAGCTCCTTAAGTATTTCCCAAGTTTCATGAAATGTTTCGCCTTCCATTTGATTGAAACTCGTTATAGCTCAGCGAGTCTGATTAGTTTTACTAATAGGGGAGAACTTACGGAGGAATTCTTGTTGAAGCATAGCCCAAGTTGTTATGATGTTAGGTTCCAAAGACTTAAGCCAATATTTGGCCTTGTATCGAAGAGAAAATAGGAACAACTTTAAGAACTTGTCTTCATCTGGCAGATTGTTGAGTTTTATTATTGAGTAGATTTCTAATAACTCGTCAATGTACTTGTAGGGGTCCTCGCTACTAAGTTCGTGAAATAGAGGCAGCAGTTGCAGCAGGTTAGGTCTGATTTCATAGTTGTCAGCCCCAAGGATGGGTGGCACTCTATAGGTGGCGGACTCGTAGGCTGTTGGGATGTAATATTCCATCAAAACCTTGAGTTTTAGATCCGCTTGGTTGGGTTGATCATTCTTCCGATTATTAGTAGGGTTAACATTCTATCCTTCAGCCATGGTGTGTGTGTGTAGAGGTGCGAAAGATCGGGGGAAAGGGGATGCTCTCGCAATTGCTCACTTAAGTCTACAGGTGTGTTCAATTTTGGAATCTGATGGTGTTAAGTCACACAGTAGGAAGGGGCAACAAGCATACACCAATGATTTCAAAAAAAAAAGAAGCAGGAAAAGCTTACTGGTGTAAATTCGTCTGGACGAGAAGGCAGTGTCCGAACACTACCAGTCAATGTCCGTATGGGATTACAGAAAGTCCGGACGGTGGCGGTGTTTTGATTTGACGAATTTATATTTTTCAACAGAAAAGCTTAAAATCCAAAAAGCAAGACAAAAAATAAAATAAAATAATTAAATTTTAACAAATGGATTAAATAATGGTTAATATGTTTTTGTCATAATAATCACTGGCAACGATGTCAAAAATTGATGTGTGTCATCCCGTATCAAGTATATTACCAAGATTTATACTAACCAGGTAGTTAGTGGTATGTTAGGATTGTTCCCACGAGAAATATTTGGTAATCGAAAATAATCCTCAATTACTTAATCTCAAAAAATATTTTAATTTAATTAGAAAATATAATTCTTAGATTTTGTATTTTTATAAAAAGTATGCTTAATTAAAACTATTTCTAACTAAACTATATTATACTTAAGCTAATAGATAATTAAAAGAATGTAAGTTTTGAGAAGAAATGTATCACATGTTAGAATCCATCTTTGTCTAGTCTTCCAGTTGCAATTAATTTCTTATTTTACTTGGCCTTTATTAGATTCAATCCTACTGTGAGATGACCAGTACGGAATTCAAGAAAAATAGATTTACATGGAAACAAGGGATATTTTATCTAAGACATTGACACGGACTATCCGGAGCATAATCCGTCTCGTCAATAACATAAAATATCTCATGTATACAATTAAAATCCCGAATATTAAATAAAGCATACCCTATCAAGGATTATAGCACAAGTCATCCAGAGTATGACTCGTCTTATCCATGGCAGAGAATATCTCATATTTAGTTTTCACTTAGCAAATAAGGCACAGTTACGCAACCCACATTTAATACAATCATAGAAAGATTAAATAGAATATTAATTAATTTAGAAAAAAAATATGTTTTCAACGATCAAACATGTCATGGGTAGAAACCATCTTTGAATAGAAGCCATCTTTGATAAAAATGCTAAAATAAAATGATAAAAATATTCTACTCCTAAAATACCAGACTCGAGCTTCATCAAAACCCGAGGTAGACAAAGGACCTTAGCCACGTATGGTCAGCGTAGAAACCATCTTTGAGTTGTTGTCAGCTATCGTTGGCAACTCCTGGTCGAGGCTCGGACCTTCCAGTACTGGCTTGGAGTGGTCAAAAGTATAATTTCAGAGAAGTAGGGGGTTTTCGTCACTAGACCGGATTGTCAAAAATGCTGGGGCTCGGGGCCTATTTTTAGATTTTATGAAGTTAGATTCCTTTTAGGATTAGGAGTTGATGGCACGAGCAGTCTGGACGGAAACGGCGTGTCCGGACAAAATTGGCGACAAGAGTCTGGACATTGGTGGCGTGTCCGGACAGTAGTGGCGATAAGGGTCCGGACTTTAATGGCCTGTGCCACGACGGTGTTGGCAATGAGAGTTCGAGCATGATTGCGGAGAGTATGGACGATTGCTTTTTGGTCTTGGTTATTTTCTTCAATTTTCAATTTGTGTTTTTATTTGCTGGTTTTGTTTTTGTTTCACGTTTCCTTGCCAAAACCTGTCTAAACACAAAAATACTACAAAAACACAATATTAAATAACATCTTGGGGCTAGCCTAGTGTAAATAACATGATCAAATCGTCACTTTTGAGGGCCAATCAATAAGTTTGTTGTTGACTAGAATAAATGCACACTCAACTCAATAGTGATTATCAAATATATATGTTGTTATAGTCAAAACCAAATAAGATCTTGATTCAAAGACCCTTAGGCTAACATTCAACATCAAAGATAACAATGCAATTGTTATCTTGAGTGAATTTGTGCACTGAAATCAAATTGAAAGAAATGGAAGAGATGTGCAAGATATTATAAAGTTTGAAAAAAGCACTATGAGTAGGAAGGATACCTTTACCTGAATGACTGATGAGAAGTGTAGACTCATCTCCTAAGGTTTCCTGATCATAGCCTTAATATGGTTGGTAAACTTGCAGTTGATTGAGATCATGAGTAAGGTGATCATGTAACGGTATGACATGTTTCAATTTCAAATTTTAAATAAAACCCGATTTAAAATTTTAATTATTAATTTTTTTTGAAAACCCAATTAAATCTTTAGAATGACTTAAAATTCGATCTTAATTCGGGGCCCTTAATTCGAACCGAGGGTTATTGAACCTCAGGAATATTATTCTGGGGTATCGGGTTGAGTTTCGTGTCAATCAGATCGAAAATGGGCTCCATTTTTAAAATGTTTCAAATCGGTGCCTACAGCTGAGGGTCGCTCGAGCGACCCTTAGACCGCTCGAGTGGTGGGTTCGCTCGAGCAAACTTAAGACCACTCGAGCGATGGTCGTTTGGTATAGTAGTATAAAAATGCGTTATGCCACGTTTTGTTCCACCTTTTTCAACCTTAAACAATACATTTTGGCAGAGAGGGCTGTCGAACAGTGCTGTGGTGATAGAAGGAGGCATGGGGTTGGTCTTTAAGCTCTATTTGGTAAGTATTCTTGAGTTTATTCTTAAGAATCTTGGTGTTTAAGTTGCATTTTATGTTCTCACCGAATCTATTTTGATTCTAGGTGATTTGGCAGAGGTGTAGCTTCGTGCAGGACTGTTTCAGCTTGCTCTCATCAACCCTAAGGTAATATTTATGCTAATCCTTGATTATTTGAGATGCTATGAGTTGTATTTCGTGTTTAAGACCGATTTATTTGGATTTTTGTTAAAAATCAAATTAAATAATCTGTAGTTAGTGTATGCATGATTAGATTGGTGTTTATACTATATTACAATACTATAGAGTATCTAACCTTGATAATTTGATGTTCAATGATTTATGACGAAAATCATGCTTAACCTAGGGTTTGAGATTTGGGGGTGTTGTTGAGAAATTGGAGGAAATAGTTAATTAAACCCGCATTCATGAATTGACTCTAATTGTAGTGAGTAATTGATGAGATGTGAATAGGCCTAGGCTTATTCTAATTGTGCCATTTGTGTAACGAAATTAATTCGTTACATGATATGTATATTATGAGAGTTGATGGATACGATAGTGGTAATGGTGATCTGGATAGGGATCAACCATATGGCTCGGATAGGAGCCGAGACTCGAATGAGAATTGACGGGAAGTTTGCTTCCTTCAGTTATCGACCGTAAATGGGGGATTGGCTCAGACAGAGTCAAGGCTCGGATGGGAGCTAGGGAGTATTAGTGCGGTTGCTACCGTGGTAGTGACCGTCGGCTCCGACGAGAGCTTTGGCTTGGATGAGAGCCTTGATGGGTTGTTGTGGCTAATACTTTGGTATTGACCATCTCATTAATTGGAGTGAGTGTGTGAATGTGAAAAATAATCTTTTTCCTAAATCGATTATGTAAGCAAAGTTTTGATATCAAGAAAGAAACTTTTTTTTAAGTTATGTACTTAATATTAATTGTTGCATAATCACTTCCCATAGCATGCATACATATTTAATTATCATATTTCCTATGAGCTCTGGCTCATAATGTTGTTTTAAAACAACATTCCAAGTAATCATGATAGCGAGGTTTTCGAAACCTAGATGGTTGATATAAAGCTTCCCAAGTCAATCTTGATGTAGGACTACTTGAATTTTTATTAATAGCATATCTCTTTTGTTTCATAGACTTATGTTTATGTTTAACTACATTGGAGGAACGTAATGAATTTAGATTAGACTTATTACATTTCAATTTTGGGAGGATTGTAAGGCATTAAGGCCAATGACATTATTTTGCATGCTGGTTGTGAGACGGTGGGATATCCTTGGATATGTTGGATAATCTATATCACCTTTTGAATTGTAAGTTTTTAACTTATAATTGTAGATGGGCGTTGTCTTAAGTATGTTGGGGTTATTTACCACTTTTTTCATTGCTTGATGGGGTGGTGTTGTTGCTTATTTGAGGTAATTGAGATGGTGTAGAGTGTTTGCTTGGTCATATAGACTTTTTTTTTTTTTTTTGGAAAAAAGGTCATATAGACTTACCCACTATATAGTTTGTGAATAAATTTAAGAGATTTTGTTTTAAAAACTCAAGTGTCGGGCGCCGGTTACTCCCAAAACTCTTATGTTTTGAGAACTCTAGATAGGTAAGGTCCCCAGGTGAGTTAGACCATCTCAATTATACTAAATTATTCCCTTTAGAGCTTTAAAACTAGATTTGATGCTGAAAACACTTATAACAAATTTCATAACTGTTGTAGTATTTCAAAGTCACTTGAGCGACTTTAGGACCGCTCGAGCGATCCGTGTCTGTGGCTGTTTCTGAGTTGTTTAGAAAAAAAAAAGTTTTCTTAAAATGTGTTGAGGGGGGTTTGGGCATAAAAACATTAAGTTTTTATTATAAGTATTTCAAAGGAAATCTTTCAAAAATCAAGGTTTTAAGGTGATGAAAACTTGAGGTTTTATGACAGAAAATAGATTAAGTTTAATCTTAAATTGCTTCCAGATAGGACGTGTTCTGATCTAATCCCGGGTCACTTGGTTACGAGTTGGGTTATGAATATTATAAAAAGGCCAGGATGTGGCAGATCAGTTGCTGTAGAATCTTTGTACCAGATTTGAACTATCGACTGTGGTGTTGAGGCTGTTGAGGTTGTCCATGCGCAAGATTGAATACCAAGATTGGAAATATTTAAATTAGAAGATTGAATGTTGGTATCCATCCTATACCAGTAATCAATTGCTGAGTGGTATAATATGCCACGTATTTGATAAGCCACTAGTTTTGTAGGACAAAGATTAGTCTGATTTGGAAAATTTGAAGAATTTATGGTTGAAAATTTTGAGGAATTTTGTCTTCCACCTCCTCTCCTTAGAAATCTTGACCTTCTACCTCAGTAACCACCTCTATACACTAACCTACCTCTCATGCATCCTATGTTTGGACTAGAGTTATTGGTTACAGTGGTAGCAAAGCCAATACTCGGATCACTTGGTGAGGACAGTTTGATTTCTCCACATACAAAGCCTCTGAACTAAGAAGAGAAAAGAGTTCTTCCATTGACATAGCTCGAGACGTGGCTCTTATAAATGTCTTGAAAGCTTTATATTCCTCTAAAAGTCCATTAAGAACTATTAAAATCAAATCCTCATTATCGATGGGAGCTGATGTAACGCCCCAAACCTGGCGTACTAGGTGAATACTAACATGCAACCTAAAGTGCAAAAGATTAAACCGAAGCCAAAAACAAGCTAAGATTTTTGAAAATCATCCAATTTTCTTCCAAGCAATACACGTACAAAAGCTAGGCAAAAGGGACTATTTTAGTATAAAAGAGGTGTATAAAGTGAGTTCAAAATAAGTCCCAAATGTGGGCAAACAAACCCGAAAAGTTTGTGAAAGTACTGCTACAAACCGATATACTAACCTATAAGGGTGAATAGGTTACAAGCCAATAAATTAAAATTTTTAATTTTAATTATTAATTTTCTAACCTAGCATGATAGCAAGTTAAGGTTAATAAAATTAACATCGACATAAAGTTGTAAAAAGCTATAATCATCCAATAACCATAAGGAACACACGATATACGTGGAGACCCTATGGAAACTCCCCGGGATGAAAACCACGGCACCGACACATGGTGGAAACTATGCACTGTAAGCTAAACGGTTTACAAGATAGATAGACTAGGAAACATCGTAACTCTTGACGGAAAACCTATGTTCTAATCTTGAAAGCTGCCACAGCCCCTTCTTGACTCCAAAGTCACGTAGCGCCCCATCTAACACTCTATGAGTATCATCATACTCAATCTAAATAGAGGTCGAGTGTAGCATGCGGTCCACGGGAACTATTCCCAATCTCCCTATTAAAGAGGACTTCGAGATACCTCGGCCTGGTATGCGTTCAAGCATAGTGCAACAGAAAGTGATAAGAGTGATGGAGGAAACATGATAACCTAAATGATACCTAATGACCGCTAAGACAAGGACATCTATGGTTATGACTCCAAGTGTGGCCTAGTTACTAATCCTAGGAAAGGTAAAAACTACGGCACACCAGAGGGTGGTAACATCGGAGGCTTCTCCGGAACTACTTAGCCGAGACGCAAGAGTGTGAGACTATCACAAGTCACACGGTTTCAAGTTACTACACGGCAAGACAACAGATCCTATGATGGTGAAACTAACATAAGTCTCAAAACGTAAGGCTTTCATATGGGAGTTATCAACCTACATGCTATGAATACAAGAACTAATAAAAGTAAAGGCATGCAATAACTAGGCAACATACATAACATAAATCCTAAGAAAATCTTCTAGAAACATGGATGAGAATACATATCACCATGAAAGGGTGTAGCATTACCTTGGATTATGATGAATCATTAAGCATTGATAGTGAGATCCAACACCAAGTCTTGAGGAAGCCTAAGAGAGGCAGCAGCTTCTCCAGAAACAGCCAAAAGGCTGGGAGAGATTCTCAAAAACCCTAACGGCGGTTTGAGGTGTTTATGTAGAAAAACACACTAGCACTCGAATGCTCTTTGAGCGTGCTGCAAGAACTATAACACATTCGTGTGCTCTTCTAGCATAATTAAAGATGGCAGGCTTTTTCTACCTGTGCCAATGAGAATCGTTAGGGTTTCATCATTGAGCTCTAGCTACTACGGGCACGCTACTAGTGCCTGGAAAACCCAACTCTCGGCAACGAGAAATTAAAACATCAAACAAGGGCGATCGAGCTCTCTACGGACTCTCTTCGAGCACTTCAATGTCTCAACTATCGGCTTATCGTGATAGGCACACATTAATGTTTTATATTCGTTGCCGCTCGAACATTCTACGAATGCTCTAGGGCACTATAAGGTGCTCGAGCCCCTTCTTTATCTATTGCCTAGAATTCATAGTAAGTCATGAATTCTCTGCGGCAACAATATACACGAACTACCCTAATGATATTATTGATATGAATGCGTATGGGTGTGTGTATGTGAGTGCCATATACCTTGTATAATCAGCATATACCTGTTCACTGCACAAGAAAACTCAAATTCAAAGTGAAGCATATATGTGATACAATAAGACATAAATGCATATTAAGAGTAATCATGGCAGGGTAAGATTGCAAGTGATAACATGCATAAGAATTAATGGACATGATATAGATAAGGCATATATCTCATGACAATACAATATCATGTCATAGTAGTTAGGCCAAATACTAACAGTGTTAATTCATTAACATTAAACATTAACAGCAGTCTCTTCCCCTAGACAATACATCTAACTACAACATCATCAAGATGAGACATAACATCTCTCCCCCTATTTGTCTCGGAAGGACAAAGGGTGCAAGAGGACAAAAGGGACGAAGCAAGCCAACAATACTGCATATCCTTATCCGAGGAGGAGTCTGTGACATCGTCATGCCTTTGTGACTGAGCAAGAGCTACAAGTCCTTACACAACGACATTGATGCTAGAAGATAGGGTATGGAGTTGTTGTTGAAATGCTACTATGATCTGATCATTGACAACGAATCGGGCCTCATACCTAACTGCCATCTGTGTCAGAGCAAAAATGTGATGAAGGATCTGACACAACATATAATTTGGTGAGGCGAAGCTCATGGAGGGCCCAGTTAGAATGTCCAACATATGAGGAAGAGCCAGAAGATCATCCAGAGAGGCTGTAAGTCATGGTTGATCGGCATCAGCTGGTATAGCAACAATGGCTGGATTTACGTCAGCCATGTGACGAGGCTAATTAGCAATTGGAAAAAGAACTGAGAAGGCTGGTACCAGGATTGGTGATGTTCATCAAATAGGTTCAGCGATGGGTATGGCATTTGGATCCTATCCAATATGAGCAATACTCCTAAACAGAGTACCCCAAGTAATGTCCCCTTATGGGTAGAGCGTAGGCTCGGTGGGGATTCGTAGAGCAGAACGTAAACAACAAAAACGGGTAATAAGAGAGGCATATGGAAGCCCAGATGTCCTAGCAGGTCGACGCATATATGACATTACGACGTACCATATAAATGGAGTAACCTCGTCCTATGGTATACAAAAGATCATCACAAGGTATGGGTAGATTCGAGGTATGGCTCATCGGATCAATGACCGAAGAAACTATGTGATGAAGTATTTGATAGTATGGGGCTGGGTGACGAGAGAGGAGAATCAAAAGCCCCCTGAATGCTCCGTTGGAGAGTTCTCGAGATACTTCAAGATGGTTAGGACGATTTTCGTCAGAAAGGGCATATTAAGGATTACCAACACGTGGAAGATGGTACATGGATACGACGCCTGATATCGAGAATGTCAGTTGACGACCTCGTATTATGAGAGAAATGCAGTGAGTATCTGTGTTAACGGTGGTCACATTCAATTAAAATTCTTGAACAACTCTTAGAAGGACTTCCATGTGATCGGAACAGATTTCCTTCCATCCCCTTTGCTCAAATTGAGTGGCAACCCCGGTAGGAGCAAGGTCCGTAAGGTGGATGTTCCTTTTAATGAGAACACCCTATTTAGCAATCGTCGCATATGCCTCTTTGGCTGCATCAGTGGGAAGGCAGGCGAAAGGTAGAGATGAGTGTCGTTTCCAGCTGTGGGATCGACCCCGACTGTTAGAGTCACCTCATCCTCCCGCAGCTAAGGACAGAAACCCCAACTAGGGAAAATGAAAGATGAGAGAAAATATCATCATCAAGAAGGCATTACCACAAATGTCGTACCAAGGATATTCAGGGATCGACGGGGAATGTACCCCCATTGTAAAATGATCCAAAATCACAGAGTAGAAAGGACCTCTGATTGTAACTCATGAAGAAGGACTAGTGAGGATAAAACTGATCAGGAGGCGTTGAATTAAGACCAATAATGGATGCCTAGGATAGTGGTGGTGAGGAAGACAAACGGCTCCATCGTAGAGGAACGAGTGGTTCCAAGACGGTACCGATGACATGCAACAGGGATTATGTCGATCAGAGATCGAGAATTTCTTAAAAATGGAAAGCCCAGAGTTGGGGAGCTAATCCTAGAAGGGCAGAGAGCAAAGGAAGAGAGATAAGGGGGAAAGACAAATTTATCTTTTGCTTAAAATGGTTTAACTGTAGAAAGGCTCAAACACTATTAAGGCGCCTTGCGACCATAATGAGCTAGAAGCAATTTTTTTTTTGAGAAGGCAAAAACATACTTAGATCGACACTCCCCATATTCCGGATAACCTCAAGGGTGAGTTAATACTCACATAAGTATTCTCTCCAAAATACTCTCCCCCTTAACCCAAGCTCACTCAAAAAATGCATGC
>JAULLH010313251.1:0-12390 GCA_035668455.1 Sarracenia alabamensis
TCAGTCTTCGACTAATCACTATCAAGAATAGGGGACTACTGATGTGGTGGTATTTTTCACCACTCTAAGTCGGGTCACATAAATACCCGGATTGGAATTCTGGAAAGATGCATCTATATCACTGTCATATTTATAAGATGGAAGTTATACTTTCAAGAGTTCCAACCCATGAAGACCCCTCCGACCCACGTGGGCCTAAGATCAGCCTATCGGAAGTCACAGCCTTGTTATGGGCTGAGCCTAAGACTACACATCTGGGCCTTACAGACCATATGGGCCGATCGCCAACCTATCTTGTTCATTCAAATCATACATGCCAAATATCTGAGCTAAGAGCCAAGTATCCAAGCTAAGTGTTAACTATCTGGACCATACCGACCATTTAGGTCGACTGATGATCCATCTTATTCACACAAACCTCAGAGCCGATCAAAGAACTCTCCCCGATCCTTCATACCAACCAGATCTTTCGATCGGTGAGCTTCAGTTCAGCAACAACGTATCTTCTACGGCAAGTTACAATGATAACGAGTAATGATAATAAGGAACACTTATCAGACCAATCTCCAGTCATGCTCAAACACGTGTAAAGGTTCTGCACAACGAAATGATGAAAGTTGATATCTTCTTCAGTAAGCTTCTTCGGTCACGTGACGGGCTCATATCCCAATATTTGATCCAACGAGTTTCAGCCCATCTTAGGAAGGCCCTCATCTAAAGGGGTCACGTATCCCCCGACCCTGCCACGCGTCAGTCGATCAGACCCCATATATATTCGCAAGGTAGCCTTTGTGCAAGGTAGAACTAACTCACATTTTGCAATATATTTCTCAGTCATATACACTGATCACCTTCTTCTCCACCTTCTCTCTACATTTTAGCTTCTCGCAGTTTTATATTATCTCTTCTTTCGGTACTGATTTAGGCATCGGAGAGGGTACGCCGGGACACCGACACCCTGTCCTAATCTGTTTACTACCCGTTTTAGACCCGTTGATCACCGGTTCAAAACCGACGAAATCTTGACGCTATCAAAAGTAACTAAAAATTAACACAATATTGTAAAAGAATTTTCTCAAGATTCTAAAGGTGACGATCAAGTTCTCCAAAAATGCTGAAATCTCAGCACGGTTATAATTACAAATTTTAAGATTATTAGGTAGTTTTAAAACAATTATGTAACATTGTTAATATATAAAACTATTTGATAGATATAAAATGGAGCACATTGTTTTTTACTTTTTAATAAAAATAAGCCAATATTATTCCACTTAAAAGTATTTTTCATATTATTATGTAAAAATATTATATAAACAGTATCCCATAATAATATTTTGAGATTTATCAAATAATTACTCGTATAAAACATCTTATTTCTAGCATTACTTTGTGAGTTTATCATGCGTCATTTTATTAGTCTCGTACAAAAAAAATTAAGTATTTTTGGAATATCATATGATATTACTTACCTAATGTACTTGATACTTGAAGAAATTCAATATATATTAAGTTAATTTTTTTTTTATAACCAGAGTGTTCGGGCTAGTTTGTGTGCATCTCGACTAATCTCTGCGAGACCAATCACACTTTCCACTTGTGTGGACCCCGTTTAATGTCGAGAGTGTCCGGACCAATTTGCAAGCACTTCGACTAATCCCTCGTATAGGCATGACCCCAAAAGTTGATAGCACCTAAGAGGTTTCAAACCTGAGATCTTAAATGTGAGCATACCGCTAAGTCCCAGGTCTAGACTATCAGGCCAATCCCTTGGAGTTTGGTTAATTATTATTGTTGCTCACCTTATTGACAAAAACAAGTCAATAACGAATGACTTATGTCCATTATTCTAGGTAAGACATGAGATGTTGAAATTTTATCAAAAGTAAAATGTCGAGGCGAGTGTGTCTATATTTATTGATATAAAAACCAAGATGAGTCATTTTATTTCATTCTATATATTGCTAACGATGTTATTAAATAAAATAATATCACACAATTAATCCAATTTAAAACTTTGAAACTGTAAGCCTAAAGATTTTTCAATCAAATCTTCATTTAGTTTTGACTTATAACAAACAATTAATTTGATCTTTTGTGATATTAATCTTCTTGATAAATCTGGTATCATTATTTTAATGAAGTTTAATTTTGATAGATATAACAATCAAATAAATTTATTTACTTAATTGTTAATCCTGCAAAACCATCAGGATTCATCAAGGGTTTTAAATTAATAATCTTATGCATTGTATTTAAGGAAAGTGTTAGCCTTATCTATCAATCATATGTGTGTATGTGCATCATATGTTTTATGTATAAACATATTGTTTTGATCATGATTGCACTAAAGACTTCTTTGCATGAGTGTTAGTATTTTTCAGGTATATATCTTGAAGCTCATCATAAGTCAAGAGAAGACAAGGAGAAGACTATTTAGACAAGATTTGGGGAATCAGAGAATAATGGATCAATCAAGACAACAAATAGATCGACTTCTCATATTGAGTAAGGAAGCTCAAGAGAATGTCAAAGAATAGATCGATACTCAATCTCTAGCTAGGACAAACAGCAGAAGGCTAAAAGATGAGATTAAAGGTTATGTAGAAAAGGAGACAGTGACAACTCGGAATGGGCCGATGCCCGGGTGGTATTTTCTGTGGATCAAGGCCAAAGCAAAGAAATGGGTCGCCTCCTTCAAACAGATGAGTCGTCCCAAATCTCTCACCTCTTGATATGTCGATCAAGAAATACAAACAAGCTCAAAGCTTGTTTGTTACCTAAGGTGCATCAGCAGCGGGCAAAGCTCACACCCCTGGATGTGTTGATCAAGTGCAAGTAAGCTCAAAGCCTACTTGTTACTTGAAGTGCCTCGATGGCATAAAGGAGAAGACACCTTCAGTTAGTTTTTAAGGCTTGGAGAAGAAGAAAGAGAAGAAATATGAATAAAACAGTTTTGCTTACAAGTGATCTCTTTCTCTCTTGGTTTAGCTACTCATTCGGTTGTTGCAAAAGGAACTTGATCACCCATAGGTGATCATGCTTCAAGCTATGAAACCTCAAGCCTTGCATCACAAAGAGGAGCTCGTCGTGCTTGAAGAAGAAAAAGTTTTTAAAGATCAAAGGAAGAAGCTTGAAGCTTCTACAGATTAAAGAAGAACTGAAGTTGAAGATAAAGAAGCTTAGCCATGCATCTAGGAAGTTCCGAATCAGCCTTGCCTGAGGAAGAAACTCAATTCAGGAGTTGAAAGGAATTGAAGAAATCCAAGTTGCTAGAGAAGGGTAAAAGTCAAGAGAAAATCTTGAAGAAGGTTGGATTATACCAACCATGAAGATTGAAGATTTTAGATGCTGAAGATCTTGAAAATTGAAGTCCATATTTGCTGGAGGATGCTCAGCCAAAGAAAAGATCAAGTCCAAGTCCAAGAGGAATGGAGTTGAAGTCTTTGAGTATGGTTAGCCCAAGAAAATAGGACATACCTTCAGTAATTCGATCATAACTTACTCCACGAAAGAAATTTGAATGCAAGACCAGATTAATTGGAAAGAAGACTTCCAGGGTTTCAATTTGCATATAAGACTTTCCTCTTTTGGTGTTCAGATGAAGAAGTTGTAATCGCTTGAAGTTCCAAAAGAAGTATAGTGAGAACCGAAGGTTTTGACTCATGCCTGAGGGGAGTCAAATCTTTGAAGAAAAGCTCTGAGTAAAAGCCAAAGGTTTTGGCTCATGCTTGAAGGAGTCGATTCTTTGAAGGTCAGAAATGAAGAACCTTATTCCCCAAGAAAAGGTTTTGACTCATGTCTGAGAGGAGACGAAACATTTGAATTCATCGCCTAATAATTTTTATTCCTTAAGAAAAGGTTTCATCTCATCAAAGCGAGAGGCACCCCCATTCAATGTTCTGCCAAAGGCAACTCTCTGGAAGTAAAAGGTTTCGCCTCATCCGAAGAAATGCTCCACCTCGTGGAAAAGGGAGTCGAATCTTTTGAAAATGCCTTAACATCCAACTCTTGTGTAACCAAAGTTTTCGACTCATCAAGAGAAGGTTTTGGCTCATGAGGGAGTTCAACATGCCTATCCAAGAAAAGGTTCCAACTCACCAGGAAAGGTATCGAAACGTTTGCATTGAAGTTCAAGTTGACTTTCTTGAACCCGAAGGTTTCGACTCATCAGCCAAACATTCCGACTCACGACCAAAACATTTCAACTCATTAGAAAAGGTTTCATCCCTTTTCTCAGATCTAAAAATCTTGAAATTTTATAACGGTCAGATTTTTATCTCCAACGACCATATTTTGGTCCAAACGGCTCTAAATCTTTGAGAGACTATTTAAGGAGCATTGATACCTCATTTTGTAGGTTGGTGAAACATTTTACAAAGCTTTTAACTCTCACATTTCAGTCTTCAATCACTGTTTCACTGCTCTGTTTTGTATTTCATATTTATTGAGCCTTTTGTCTTGGTTCTTTAACCAGACATGTAATTTTCTCTTCTTAATTTATTTTATTGATTGTAAAATCACTTGAGAGGGAGAGATTACTTTGTAGTGAGAATTTTCATTGTAAATCACCTCAATCAACGAGGACACTACTGTACTAAGAAAAATAGGGGCTGTTCAAGCTTCAACTATTTCTTCACTCAGGCTTCGAGGTTGAGCCCGGAATCAACTCATTCAAGGTCAGGAAGTAAACCCACAAAGCTTCTAGGTTAGGAGGTGCACCTGCAAAGCCTCTTGGTTTAGAAGAGACCCAGCAAAACTTCTGTAAAGTCTTTGAAGAGTGAGCCCGCAATAATCTTCAGTTCAAGCTTTGAGGAGTGAGCCTGCAATCATCCTTGCAAAGGTTTTGAAGAGAGCCTGTAAAAATTTTGTTAAGGTTTGGAGTGCACTTGCAAGCATTCTACATAGTGAAATTCTCAAGTGTTCTTGAGGAGTGGACATAGGCTTAGAAATCCGAACCATTATAAATTTTTGTGTATGTGGTTTGCATTTTCTCTATCCCTTAAACTTATATTTTCTGTTATGCTTTAATTTATTTCTTGCTTAATTCAAACAGAAAAGGAGTTTAATTAAAAGTAAAAGAGGGATTAATTAACAATGATTTAATTCGGGTATAGTTTTAAAAAAGTATTTTTAATTCCGCACTGATTTTAAAAAACCTAATTCACCCCCCTCTTAGGTTGCCTTTCGGACCAACAATTGGTATTAGAGCCTCGGCTCTTCACCTGTTTTAATCAAAAGTGTTTTCAAGAGTTAAGATCAATGGAAACCTCAAGTTTTAATTTCATGAAATCCGAAGGATATTGTATTGACATTCCTCCATTTTTCAACGGTTTAAACTATTCTTCTTGGAAAATAAGAATGTCAATTTTTATTCAAGCTCAAGATATGGCAGCATGGAAAACTATTTTAAATGGTCCTATTATTCCTAGCATTGTTAGAAATGGTAGAACCATTCCAAAGTCTGAAAATGATTATAATGATGATGATTTAAGAAACTTACAGATTAATCTCAAAACTATGAATTTTTTGTATTCTGCTCTTGGTCCTAACGAGATTGACATGACTCAAGACTCTAAGAATGCTAGACAAGTTTGGGAGATGCTGGAAGCTACTCATGAAGTAGAAGGAGACTCAAGTGGAAATGAAGGAGAATCCACCGGGAGTGATGGCCCCAACCTTGCCTTAATGGCATTTGAAGAAGAGGTAACTCATCATTCTAATAATGAATATGATAGTGATTACAATTCTAGCAGTTATAGTGATAATGAAACTACACCCTCTGTAGATGAACTTCAAGAAACTTAAAGTATTTGCGTTCAAAATCTAGAAGAAACAACATCTAGAAATAAGTTCTTTAAAAGTGAGATTAAGGTTTTAAAGCCGAAATTTGAAGATCTTGAAAAAGAAAACATTTCTCTAAAACAAAAAGTTGAGGATTTGACAATGATCATTTCTATGTTTACTCAAGGTGAGAAAAACTTAGATATGATCCCTGGTTGAAAATGCACCTTCAATAAGGAAGGACTTGGCTTTAACCCAAATGAGCAAAAAATAGTGCATAAAAATTCTTTCACTCATGCTCCTGTTCAAAAACATTTATGTTGCAATTTTTGTGGCAAACATGGACATATTTCTAAATTTTTCTATTCTAAATTAAAAGACAACAAACCCACAAAAAGGGCATGGATTAAAAAGGGTGATCCTTCACCAAAAGTTATCAAGACCACCATTCAAAGACCAAAGGACACTATGCAATCTACAAGGAAAGCATTTGCAAGATCATCACACAATATGAACAAACATGGTGGCACCTTCACACAAAAGAGGAGACTTAAACATTTTCGGCAATCTAAATGGAAAGCCAATTATTTACCTCCTGCTAAAAGATATTTTGTTTCTTATGTGCATAAACTAAATAGATTAGATTTCTATCCATCTATACATAACATGTATTATCATGCTAACATCCAAGGATCCAATTTGAGATGGGTACCAAGATACGAAAATAATTATTTTGTAGGTGCAAGCAGAGAGGAAAAATGGATAAGGAACATGAAAGGGAAAGCTAAGATGCACCCCTACTGAAAGCCTCAAAATCGAGGAACAAGTCACCTGTTGGTGACAGCAGCCTAAGACAAAAAGGCTGAGGCATTTCCAAGGAAAAAATGGCTAAGTTTTGGGCTACTACTTGGTAACATCTAACTCATTTTATAATGTCTTATTTTTATTGTCCTTTTTGTGTCTTAATTTTAATGCTTAAATGAATCATAAATGCTATACATTTCTTGTCATTTAATTGCATCTTAAAATGTTTGCTTTATATTTTGTATTGCATTTTTATGAGCCGACACATTGACTGCTTGAGTCAACTCCCTTGATGTACATAACGCCCATGGTATCGACTCATTATGTTTTGAGTCGACCTCTACGTCTTTCTCACAACATGCCATGAGCCAACACAAAGAAATTTGTTTCGACTCATTACCCTCATATATTTATGAAAAGTGGTCCCACTTTTTAAAACCACTTCTCTTTGTGCCTTTTCAGTTTCCCCCGAAATGTTCTCTTCTCTCTCTCTCTCTCTCTCCCTCTATCCTCTATGTTTTCTCTTCCTACCATCTCAACCGTCTCTTTCATTCACTCTCTGTCTCGACAAAGATGAGGACGAGATCTATGATAAAGAATCTCAAGCGATTGGACGGGGAAGGTCCCTCGAACCGATGTCAGTCAAAGAAACCCAAGACCAAAAATACAATCGGTTCTTCTCCCAACACCCCTATTGTTCTTCCCACTGATTCGATGGATGCGCCTATGGGTTTTCCTTCGAAATCCATCCCCTCATCCTCTCAAGCCCCATCTGTTGGTCCAACCCTTCTTCAGGCCATCTACAACAGGTTGGACGAATTGAAGAAGATGGTCCTTGAACTTGCTATCAAGGTCGACAGAGTAGAGGAGAAAGTTAACTCTACTCTTTTGGAAATTCACGAGATGAAAAAGAAGAAGAAGAAGAAGTCAAAGGATGATGATGACCTCACTCAAGCCCTTCGGGAGATAGCTGCTAGGGTTGATACTTGGGAGGCAAATCAAGCCAAGAAGGATCAAACAAGACCAAGCCAAGACTGACCTGCCCCTCTTATGTTGATTTTTCAATCATCTTTTTTTTTTTCTGATGTAATCCTCCACATATTTTGTAACCCTTTGAAAGATTATATATTATACGACTGGATGGATGTTCTGCTATGAGATGATGCCTTGTGATTTATGGAAGCTTTTGCATTTTCTCTTAAATTTGGCTTCATATCTCGCACTTCTTATACATGTTTGATTGATAAATATTGGTATGAGACCATTTTAATCAAGAAAATATCATTGGTCTTGAATGGAACTTTATGATTGATCACATGCTGGAATTATACTCAATCCTCTCTTTTATAAAACCTATAGTGTAATGATGGTCTATAATCAGGTTATTTCACAGATAAAATTCCTTCAATAAAACCCCTTTTGGTGAAATTCTCGTAGACCCGCTCTGACTATAGTTTTTGATTTCAAAATGTGATTCTATTAAACTCAATCATAATTTTAACATCTCTTTTCTATATATATTTTACTTGACTAAAATGGGAAAACAACGTGTGCATACATGCAGATTATCTATCTTCTTGCAACAAATCTAATACTTTCAAAACATTTGTTCATCACCAATAAAAGAGATTATTTTTATGAATCTTGTTCTTAGTTGATATTGTTATCAAAATATGTATATCAAGATTCATTTTCTTTTCCAACAGTTGGTATCAATTGGTATCAAGCTTTTGCTCAAACCATTCTTTTCATAAAAGGGAAAAGCACAACCCCTTTTGAATTCTTGGAGCCAACTTCTTAGGGGGAGGAAAACTGTCTATACTTATGCATATTTTTTTCCGTCTCTTCTAAAAGTTTTTTTTTTAAAAGGGGGAAAGTATTTAGCAATCAATTGGTATCAGATTTTGACAGCAAAAATTCATAGATTTCTGGCTTGTAACTCAATGATAAATCCTTTTCGCTAAAGTGTAGCCTAAATGCTTTCGATCAAGCATGCTTCCTAGACATAAGGGAAGATATATTTTTTTTTGGTGATTACAATCTGTTTTTGGTATCAGACTTTTCCCAACTTAAAGTATCATAAGTTTAATTCCAGATATTTCTATTTGTATTATCTATAATTGGTATCAAACTCGTGAATATCCTATACTATATAGGGGATAATGTAGAAAATCATTGTTTTCTGATATGTCTTGCATTCCAATCTTGCGTGTTTGGAATAACCGCATCTTTCTATGTTCATTTGTTGTCATAGTTAAGGGAGTTAATTAAGATTCTTGGATATCTTTGTCTCTCCAACTATAGGTATCATAGAGCTTTATTCTCACATCCTCTGATCTTGTGCTGCATCTTCATTGCATGCTCATTTAAATCATTATTTATTTTCAAGAGAAATGGTATGCTAAAGATAGAAATGACAGTTGATACCTATCCATTTTTTGTTTCATTTGGTATCAGTCCAATTTTTTCTTTAACAATTGGTGTCAGGCCAACCCTTTGAAAGAATATCTTTTTATGGTCATTCAATTGTTTTTGAAAGGTGGAGCAAATGTGTTATGGTCATTCAATTGTCCCATACTCTTTTACTGAAACTCTAGTAAAATCAAATTTTCTTTTTTTTCATATCAACCTTGATTGCTTAAATTTTTTAATGCCTATCTTTATAGAAATAAAAGGAAAGAACATCTCTTTTTGAAAGAGTAGATCAAAAAATTGCTGGTATGAGACCTCATTTTCAAAAGGAAAGAAAATTGTTTCTCTCTACCCCATTGCCTCACTCTGCGATTTTTAAGGGGGAGAAAATATTTGTATTTATGAAATATTTGTGCGATTGATACATACTTTTATGAAATATTTGTATTTATATAAATATTTTGTGATACTTGACACTATAAAAAGATGTATCAAATCTCAATCACTTATCCCTATACATTCTTTACAGAGGAGTTTACATTTTTTTTTTCTCTAATTCATATACGTTTTTGCTCTGACACATTTTTCTTGTTATGATACTTCTTTAATTTTTTTTACCCCTCACATACTCTATCTTGAACTTTAATTCATTTCTTCTCTTTTCTTTTTGCTATGCCAAAGGGGGAGAGAAATATTGATTTGATTTGCATCTAACATGCGATATTTGCTTTATGGGGAGAGAGGTTTTGATTTGTATCAAACATGAAAAACATATATATCTTTTGTCATGATTTTGAAGTGAAGAGTATGTTATAATTGGTATCTTAGAGCTAGTATTTCTACATTCTTTGTGTCTTTGCAAATCAATTGTTGTCATAGTAAAAAATGGAGAGATTGTTAGCTTGAAAGACTTTCAATCAAGCCTTTATTTAGTTTTAACTTATAACAACCAATTGATTTGATTTTTTGGATGTTAATCTTGTCTCTTAATAAATCTGATATCATCATTATGATAAAGTCTGGTTTTGATAGATATATAATCAAATATAAATTTGATTATATAATTATTAGCTCCATTCAATCACTATAATTAATTAAGGCTCCAACATTAACAATCATTTGAATGGGTTATTAAGAAAATTGCCAGCCTTGTCTTTTTATATGTTTGTATGTGTGCATTGTGTGTTTAAGGCATAAACATATTGTTTTTAATCATGACTACACTAATGACCTGTTTGCATGAGTATTAGTATTTTTTAGGACCATATATCTTTAAGCTCAGCATAAGTCAAGATAAGACAAGATTTGGACGCCTAGACAAGATTTGGATAATCAGAGAAAAATGGTTCAGTGAAGACTACAAATGGATCGACATCTCATATTAAGCAAGGAAGCTCAAGAGAATGTCAAAGAATAGATCGATACTCAATCTCTAGCAGGGTAAAACAACAGAAGTCTGTAGACCCTTTTGAAAGCTGAGATTGAAGGTTATGTAGAAAAGGAGACAGTGACACCTCGGAATGGGCCGACGCCTAGGTGGTATTTTCTGTGGATCAAGACCTCATCAAAAAAATGGGTCGCCTCCTTCAAACAGATGAGTCGTCCCAAATCTCCCACCTCTTGATATATTGATCAAGAAATACAAACAAGCTTAAAGCTTGTTTGTTACTTGAGGTGAATCAGCAGTAGGCATAGCTCACACCCCTGGATGTGTTGATTAATAAGTACAAGTAAGCTTAAAGCCTACTTGTTACTTGAAGTGCCTCGATAGCATAAGGGAGAAGACACATTCAGTAAGTTTTTAAGCCTCAGAGAAGAAGAAAGAGAAGAAATATGGATAAAGTATTTTTGCTTACAAGTGATCTCTTTCTCTCTTGGTTTAGCTACTCATTTGGCTGCTGCAGAAGGAACTTGATCGCCCATAGGTGATCATGCTTCAAGCTATGAAACCTCAAGCCTTGCATCATAAAGTAGAGCTCGTTGTGCTCGAAGAAGAAAAAGTTTTTGATGATCAAAGAAAGAAGCTTGAACCTTCTACAGATTCAAGAAGAACTAAAGTTGATGATAAAGAAGCTCAGCCAAGCATCTAGGAAGTTCATAATCAGCCTTGCCTGAGGAGGAAACTCAATTCAAGAGTTGAAAGGAATTGAAGAAATCTAAGTTGCTCGAGAAGGGTCAAAGTCAAGAGAAAATATTGAAGAAGGTTGGATTATACCAAGCCGTGAAGATTAAAGATTTCAGATGCTGAAGATCTTGAAAATTGAAGTCTATATTTGCTGGAGGATGCTCAGCCAAAAACAAGATCAAGTCCAAGAGGATTGGAGTTGAAGTCTTTGAGTATGGTTAGCCCAAAAAAATCAGGCATACCTTCAGTAATTCGATCATAACTTACTCCAAAGAATAAATTTGAATGCAAGACCAGATTCATTGGAAAGAAGACTTCTAGGGCTTCAATTTTCATATAAGACTTGCCTCTTTTGGAGTTCAAATGAAGAAGTTGTAATCACTTGAAGTTCAAGAAGAAGTATAGCGATAACCAAAGGTTTCGACTCATGCCTGAGGGGAGTCGAATCTTTGAAGAAAAGCTCTGAGTAAAAGCCAAATGTTTCGGCTCATGCTTGAAGGAATCTTTAAAGGTCAGAAATGAAGAACCTTATTCCTCAAGAAAAGGTTTCGACTCATGCCTGAGAGGAGTCGAAACATTTGAATTCATCGCCTAATAATTTTTGTTCCATGAGAAAAGGTTTCAGCTCATCAAAGCGAGAGGCACCCCCGTTCAATGTTCGGCCAAAGGCAACTCTCTGGAAGGAAAAGGTTTCACCTCATTCGAAAAAATGTTTCACCTCGTGGAAAATGGAGTTGAATCTTTTGACAATGCCTCAACAGCCAACTCTTGTGTAACCGAAGTGTTCGACTCATCAAGAGAAGGTTTTGGCTCATGAGGGAGTTCAACATGCCTATCCAAGAAAAGGTTCTGACTCACCAGGAAAGGTATCAAAACGTTTGCATTGAAGATCGAAGCTGACTTTCTGGAACCCAAAGGTCTCAACTCATTAGCCAAACGTTCTGAATCATTACGTTTCAACTCATCAGAAAAGGTTTCATCCCTTTTCTCAGATCTAAAAATCCTGAAACTTTACAACGGTCGGATTTTTGTCTCCAACGACCATATTTTGGTCCCAACAGCTCTAAATCTTTGAGAGACTATTTAAGGAGTATTGATACCTCATTTCGAAGGTTGGTGAAACATTTTACTAAGCTTTTAACTCTCACATTTCAGTCTTCAATCACTGTTTCACCGCTCTATTTTGTATTTCACATTTATTGAGTTTTTTTGTCTTAGTTCTTTAACCAGACTTGGAATTTTCTCTTCCCAATTTATTGTATTGATTG
>JAULLH010314348.1:0-12381 GCA_035668455.1 Sarracenia alabamensis
AATACTGGACAATATATACGGACAATGCATACATACATCATACAGAAAATAAATATGAATCCTAATATGCATAACATATCAATAGAATTCTCATTAATATGCTGGGATCCCGGATAATAAATACATAAAAGTATGGCTTTTAAGTATACTATCCCAACACACTTGACCTACGTCCGCTATCCAAGCACCTTGAGAATTTCTAATCCACTAAGTCTGATTTTTTAATGGGTGAATCGCAACCACAGTACAACGACTTGCTTACAGGTGATGCAAAACCTTTAGTCTTCTTAGTTACAGGTCAAGCGTAGCCTACAGTATTCTTTCTTAAGATGAAGAGCAACCCAAAACTTTAAAATAGTTTTATTTTGTTTTTCTCCTCGGACGTGATTAGTACAATAATAGACTCCTCACTACAATATGTGTTCACTTACTCTTAAAAAATATTTTACAATGAATGAGAAGAGAATGATTTTCAAAACTGGAGAAAATAGCAATAAATGAGATATAAATGTGATGCTCTCGTTTTCAACAATAGAATAGTAAGAATGATGGTCTCCAGTCCATTTGAATGTGGAATATTAACTTCTTATATAGGTTTTGAAGAAAAGTAGCCGTTGGGAGCATTTATTGCTCGAAAATCTAGTCGTTGGAGCTTCAGGAAATTCAAATTCTGCGCATCAGTGTCGATAAAAATAGCCTTCATTTTGACACAATGAGATCTGGAAGTGGTTATATGGATACTTTCTTCGGAGGTGTCGACTCTAACTAGATCTGTCTGTCAAAAATGTCGACTCATTTTTCAATTGTGTCGACTCACCCAGATCTTTCTCAAAATGGAAAAATTTTGGTGTCGACTCATATTACCTTGGTGTCAACTCAACCAGATCTTGAAATCCCAGAGGAGTGACTTTGTTTTAACTCATGATACGTTGGTGTCAACTCATCTTTGAGCTTCAG
Source organism: Sarracenia alabamensis (assembly GCA_035668455.1). Classification (NCBI taxonomy): domain Eukaryota; kingdom Viridiplantae; phylum Streptophyta; class Magnoliopsida; order Ericales; family Sarraceniaceae; genus Sarracenia; species Sarracenia alabamensis. Next base: position 958 of record JAULLH010314348.1, read on the forward strand.
GAATCCTAAACTGGAAACACTTTGGTGTCGGCCCATATGTCTTTGGTGTCGACTCTACTCAGATTCAGGATCTATAATAGTGCTTGTGTCGACTCGAATGTAATTGGTGTTGAATCATATGGCTGTAGAGGTCTTGATCCTTGACTTTGTGTTGACACATCCTTCACTAGTGTCGACTCAACAGCTTCAAAATCCCGAAAGAGCACCTTTGTGTTGACTCAAGAACTAAAGATGTCGACTCATTTCTTTGATTTTTGGAATTCTTTAGTGCACTGTATTGGTCCAAGAACTATTGTGTAGGCTCACAAACCTGATGCAACAGTACTTCAAGAACATTTGATTTTAGTGCCTTCAAATCTTGAAAATACTTATGAACAATCAAATATTAGTAATCATCAAAGCAATATGTTGTTATTATCAAACTCGATATTGGAGATTGATTGAACAACCCTTGGGCAAACAATCTCCCCCTTTTTCACTATGACAACTATTGATTTGTTAAGAGATAAATGAGTATGGAAAGGTAAAAACCCCCGCCTAAATATCTGCATAGGACTTAAAATCAATTAATGATCAGAGCATTATGTTAACCCAAGGGTTATTCAATCAAGCTCCAATTTTGATTTTGACAAATAACAACATATTGATTTGATGATTACTAATGTTTGAGTGAGCATTAGTAAATATTTTAAGGATTTGAATCTCTTAAAATCAAATAAAATGAAGTACAAGTACATCAAGATAGTGAGCATACTCAACAGTAGTTGATCCAACATAGTAAAGTGAAAATTTTCAATGTCAGAAGAAAGTGTCGACACCTTTAATTTTTGAGTCGACACAAACGTGATCTTTCGGGAATTTGAAGCTATTGAGTTGATACTAGTAAAGGATGTGTTGACACAGAGAAGGATTAAAGGTTTCTACAGTCTTATGAGTTGACACCAAACATCATTAAGTCGACATCAAACCCACTCGGATCTTGATGATGACTTGAGTCGACACCAAGGTTCGATGAGTCGACACAAAGTTCCCCATCGGAATGTTGAAGAACGAAAGTGTCGACACAAAGAATACATGAGTCGATACCAAAGTCCTTCTAGTTTGGGATTCATGAAGTTCAAGTTCGAGTTGATAGCAACATTCGTGAGTCAACACAAAGGTTCTTCTATCGGGATTTCTAGATCTGATGAGTCGACACAAAAGTAATAAGTGTCGACACAAAATACTTTCCATATTCAGGCAGATTTGCTGAGTCGACACTAAGGCTTTATGAGTTGATTTCAATTACATTCCTCTTTGGGATAGAACTAATGAGTCGACACCAAATCCTTTTTAGTTGACCCTAATGTCAGAAAGATCGAGACATGTCGACACCTCCGAAGAAAGAATCGACACAACCTCCATTCCAGATCGAATGGGTTGACACCTAGGGCTGTGTCGACACTAGCGCGGAATTTTTGAATTCCATGAAGCTCTCAGTAGCTATATTCTCAGCATTAAATGCACCATAAATGCTCTCAATGGCTCTTTTATGTCAACGCCTATATAAGAAGTGAAGGCTGAAGATTCAAATCACGGGAAAACATTCAATACATTGTTGCATTACTGAAAATAAGAGAATTGTCATTCAATATCAATTACTACTGTAAATCTCCAGTTCTGAAAATCGTTCTCTCTCTTTTATTGAATATCTTTTGAGAATGAGTGACATTCATTGTAGTAAGCTTTCACTGTTGTATTCATTTCACATAAGGAGAAAAATAAATAACATCTATTGTATTTGATTTGGTTCCACTTCACCTTAAAGAAGAATAATATAAGGCTACTCTTGGCTCGTAACAAAGAGGTCTGTAGGTTACGATTCATCTGCATGCAATCTGTGTATTACGGTTTCAATGCACCCAGTTGAAGAATCATCTTAGTGGATATAAAACTCCTAAGGTGCTTGAGGAGTGGACGTAGGTCAAGGTAGACCGAACCACTATAACACTATTTATCAACCTTCTCCCTTAAACTCTATACACTTTTTGTATTTTATTCTTACTGTTATCATATTAATTCCATAATGAAAAAGATTTTTTTAAAAGTTTTTGAGTTTGCCAAACAATCCATTCACCCCCCCCCCCCCTCCTAATTTGGGTTGATTTCAGGACAACAATTGGTATCAGAGCATGCTTATTTTAAACTTAACTACTTTTCATAAGGATGCATGGCAAACCAAAATAATATCTTGCCTGAAGGCCATTCAACCTATAGACCTCCATTGTTTAATAGGTCTAACTACACCTATTGGAAGACCAAGATGACCTATTTTATATAATCTCAAGACATGGCTGCATGGAGAGGCATTGCCCACAAACCTATCACACATAGCATCACCCAAGAGGATATTTCAACTCTTAAGGAAAAAAAAGATTACACTGAGGATAACTGGAAAAAGCTACAAGTCGATGCAAAAGTAGTCAATTTCCTCCACTGTCCACATGGACAGGACAAGTTCAATAGAATTCAAGGATGCGATAATGCTAAAGATATTTGGGAAAAACTTTAAGTCGCTCACGAGGGTACAAAGAAAGTGAAAGACAAGAAGGCTGACATGCTTATTAGAGATTATGAACTCCTTAAAATGCATGATGCTGAAAATATTTCTGGCATGTTTACAAGATTCAATCTTATTATTAACAATCTAAAATCTCTTGGTAGAGTTTTTCCCAATGTTGAACTTTTCAGGAAAATATTAATATCTCTATCCAAAGATTGGAGACCGAAGGTGACGGCTATTGAGAAAGCAAAACACCTCACCACACTTGACGTAGATCTCTATCCAATGATTGGAGACCGAAAGTGATGATGATGATGAAGATCATGCTCTTATCACAAGGAGAGTGGCAAGATTCCTGAAGAAGAAAAAGAATTTTGGAAGAAGGAAATTCAACCGAAACAAAGGTCAATCAAGTAAGGACCAAAATCCAAAAGAAAAAAAGGAAAAGGTGGCGTGCTACAGCTGTCACACACCTGGGCACATCAAGCCCGAATATACACTACTCAAGAAGGATAAGAAGAAATATCCTAAGAAGGCCATGAAAGCCACTGGGAATGACTTTGACTCAAGTGAAGAGGAGTAAAACTCAAGGGACAACGAAATGGCAAATCTTTGCCTCATAGCACTCAAAAATGAGGTAACATTTTCTTCTTACAATGATAGTGATAGTGATAGTTATCTCTCATCCATTGAAGAACTTCAAGAAGCTCTTAAAGATTCATTAAAAGTTAGTAAAAAATTAAAATTGAAAAATATTTCCTACAAAAAAGAAATCATTGTTTTAAATTTAAAAATAAATGTTTTAGAAAAAGAAAATGAAGAACATGTTTCCAAAGCCTCAATCGAACTTCAAGAAGAAAACATTTTCTTAAAACAAAAAATTAAGGATCTTACCAAGATCATAACTAAATTTACTCAAAGTAAGAAAAATCTAGATATGCTCCTTGGAACAAAATATACTTTTAAAAAGGAAGGTTTAGGCTTTAACCTAAATGATAGTAAAACTGTCCACAAGAATCTTGCTGTCAAAGTCCACTGTCGAAGCCTAAAACTTGTGATTTATGTGGTTAAAATGGACATATGATTCAATCTTGTAATTTTAGACTCAAAGGCAACAAACAAACCAAAAGGATTTGGGTTAAGAAGGGTGATCCTCCACCCAAAGTTGCTAAAAGACCAAAAAAGAGACCCCCACACATTCAGCCACCTGATAGGAAATTATGTGATAGATCACCACCTAATGCATATAGATATACTGGTTCCTATTTTAATCATATGCATCCTTTCATGGAAGACATGAACTTTTTGATAACCCCTATGGACCCAAGATGAGATAGCTACCAACATACGTCACACATGATTACTTTGCAGGTGGATACAAACCAAGAAAAATTGTTTCTTGATACTGGTTACTCAAGACACATGACGGGCAACCTAAGATTCTTCACTTTCTTGAAGGCAAAAAACAATGGATTTGTCACTTTTGGTGACAATACACAAGGTAAAGTAGTTGGTGTTGGCAATATAGGTAACTCTTCTTCTCTATGTATTAAAGATGTTTTACTTGTTGATAGCCTTAAACACAATTTGCTTCATTAGTCTATTATGTGATTATGGTTACAATGTTTCTTTTATTTCTAATAAATGCATTGTAAAATGTGATGATGATATTGTGTTTGTTGGACATAAAAATCATAATGTATATACCATTATCCTAGATGACTTGTCAAATCAAAATGTTAAATGCTTTATGGCTCATGATGAACAATGTTGGTTACGGCATAGAAGGTTAGGACATGCAAGTATGGATTTATTGTCAAAAATTTCTAGAAAATAATTAGTTAAAGGTTTACCGAACACTAATTTTGTCCAAAAATTAGATTTATGATGCATGTTAATTAGGGAAACAAATGAAAACTTCTTTTAAAAAGAAAAATAAAATCTCAACCTCTAAGCCAGTACAACTATTTCATATGGACCTTTTTGGATCTAACCGTGTGGCAAGTCTAGGAGGTAATGTATATTTATTCATGATAGTTGATTTTACTCGCTTTACATGGGTGTTATTTCTTGCTTATAAGAATGAGGCACTCACTCACTTTGCTATATTATGCTGTAGGCTTCAAAATGAAAAGGGTTATGCTATAACTAGTATTAGAAGTGATCATGGCAGGAAATTTGAAATTGTAGATATAGAAATGTTTTGTGATGAACACGGCATAGCACACAACGTCTCCGCACCTAGGAACCCTCAACGAAATGGTGTAGTAAAACGTAAGAATAAATCCTTACAAGAAATGGCTAGAGCCATGCTCAGTGAACATAACCTTCCTATGTATTTTTGGGCCGAAGCTATTAGTACTGTATACTATGTTGTGAATCGTGTTGTCATTAGAAAATATTTAAATAAAACACCTTATGAATTGTGGATGGGGCGAAAGCCTAACTATGCTTATTTTAAAGTTTTTTGTTACAAGTGTTATGTTTTGAATGATAAGTTTAATTTAGGTAAATTTGATGCAAGATTCGATGATGCTATTTTCCTTAGTTATTCTACGACTAGTACGGCTTATAGAGTTTATAACAAAAGAAATCTAGTCGTAGAAGAATCCATGCATATAGACTTTGATGAATCTAACCCATTCTCAAAGAAAGTGGATCAATCTAATGATATTAACATGATTGAGGAAGGTGTAAACAAAATTGACCTCAATGGAAGTGAACCTAATGAAAATCCTATGAAAAATCAAAATGATCCAAATGATAGTGAAAATCCAAATAATGGATTAAATTCACTACCTTATTTTTAGAGATTGGTGCACAATTATCCGAAAGACCACATCAAAGGTGATCCTACTAGTGGTGTGACCAAAAGGTCTAAACTTCATAATGTATGTTCTCATATTGCTTTTGTATCACATATAGAACCACATGACATAGATGAAGCTCTTGGTGATGAAGCTTGGATTCTTTCTATGCAAGAGGAGCTAAACCAATTTGAGAGAAACAAAGTTTGGACCCTTGTACCTAGGCCTAGTGATCATATAATTATTGGCACCAAATGGGTCTTTAGGAACAAGAAAGATGAACATGGTAATATCACTAGAAACAAAGCTATATTAGTAACCCAATGATTCAATCAAAAAAAGGGCATTGACTATGATGAGACTTTTGCATCCGTAGCTAGAATGGAAGTCATTCGCATGTGCTTACATTTGCATCATATAAAGGTTTCAAACTTTTTCAAATGGATGTGAAAAGTGCTTTCTTAAATGGCTTTATCGAAGAGGAAGTTTATGTTAAACAACCTCCTGGATTTGAAAATGACGAGTTTCCTAATCATATTTTCAAATTAACAAAAGCACTATATGGTTTGAAACAAACTCCTAAAGCTTGGTGTGAACGATTGACTGGATTTTTGATAGAAAATGGTTTTTACCAAAGGCAAAATTGACCTCACTCTCTTTATTAAGTGTTTGTATGATGATATGCTTATTATGCAAATCTATGTTGATGATTTATCTTTGGTGTTTTCATGGGTCACTTATTTGATGTTTCATTTTTGCTGAAACAGTTGGTTTTGCGGCGTTGCTTTATTTACTATTAATTGTTTTTTATCTTAGTGCCTTTGGTTTAGTTGTAGCTGGTGTTGAGGGTGTCTTTGGGTTGTAAGGCCTAGGAAATGTCCATTGTAAATATGTATTTTTCTTTCTTTTACACCATAGTTAATTACCCAAAAAAAATATTGTCTTTGGTGTTACTTATATCAATATGGTGGATGAATTTGCTAGGTGTATGAAAATTGAATTTGAGATGAGTCTTATGAGTGAACCAAATTTCGTTCTTGGTTTGCAAATTAAAAAAACTCCAAATTATATTTTTATAAACAAATCTAAATATGTTAAAGACTATTTAACTCGTTTTGGGATAAATGATTCAAAAATGTTAGCCTAAAGGCTTTTTCAATCAAGCTTTATTTTTGATTTTGATTATAACAACACATTGATTTGTTGTTGCTAATATTTTCTTGTACTTGAGTGAGTTATTCCAGGATTAAATCAAATATATTTAAACCACAAATAAGAAACCAAGAGAAAAGCTTGAAGGATCAAAACAAGAACAAGAACAAAGGGTAACACAGTCGACCGTATACTATACGCAGTCGACTGAGTGGATAAATTTCAGGAAGGAAAAAGTGTCAAACCCTAGTCAAGAAAAGTTCGAACCTTAAGTCCCAAGCCTTTTATCTTTCCTCAAGGCCAAGAAAATTTCTACCCATTGAAGAAAAGTTCGAAACTTCAAGCAAAAGTTCGAACCTCCTCTCTTCAACATAGCTAGCTGAAAAGGAACACAATCGACTGGATGATCTTATCAATCATCTGAGTCAATGCATTTCTTAATGAAAAGTTCGACCCTTTAGAGCAAAGTTCAACCCTTCACCAAAAGTGCTGAACCCTAGGTCAAAACGTTTGACACTTTCGTGCGGATTTTCAGAAATTTGAAGGTGCAAGGGATCTATTTTTGCTTCCAACGGCTATATTTTGGCTCCAATAGTTCTAAATCATAAAGAGGCTATATAAGAAGCATTGATTGAAGTTGAGGAGGTTGGTGAAATACAAGGGAAACATTTATACATCACATTTTACTCCTCACAACCTCTCCTCTCCTCAAAATTAATTTTCACATTCACTGAGCTTTTTAGTTTCTGGTTTTTATACCAGTTTGGTTGTATTTACTCCGCTCCTGTATTGTATATTGATTGTAAATCATTTGAAGGAGAGAAAAATTTGTTGTGAGCTTTTAATTTGTATTATCACCTCACAAGGAGGACAAAGCTGTTGTCACTACTTTGCAAGAGTGGGGTTGCTCATGCTTCAACTACTTCTCTACAAAAGGGAATTGGTGGCTTCTATTCACCTCAAGGAAGAAGGTGGTTCCGCTTCACCTATAACCGAAGAATAGGATTCGATTGGCCTCAATAGTAGTAGGTTGGAGAATAGCCTACAAATCTTTTGTATCAGGTTTGGAGTGCACCTATAAGCATTCCCCCATAGTGGAAACTCAAGTGTGATCCTGAAAGAGTGGACGTAGGCCGGGATTTGGCCGAACCACTATAAATCTCGTGTATTCTGGCTTGCTTGTCTCTTTACCTTATATTTTTAATTTTGTGCATTATTTGTTGCTTATGTTTGTTACACACTCACCTTAATTGATATATATATCGCTTCTGTACTTAGAACTTGTTTAAGTTGGAAAAGAGTTTAATATTTATTTTAGTTTGCTAATAAACCTATTCACCCCCCCCCCCCTCTAGGTTTCAGATTTGGGTCAACAATTAGTATCAGAGCCCTGCTACCTATATGTAAGGCTTAACAACCTATAGGAGATCCATGACATATGCTAGCGCTTCTTGCATTTTGCCCGAAAGCCAAAATGCTTATAGATCGCCATTGTTCAATGGCACAAACTTCATAAATTGGAAAACACGTATGACCTATTTTGTCTAATCCCAAGACAAGGACGCTTGGAGACTGATTATGAATGGACCCCGTGTACCTAGCACCACCATAAAGGGTACCACTACACCTAAGGCCGAAAATGACTATAATGAGGCTGATTGGAGAACGCTCCAAAACAATGCCAAGGCCATGAACTTCCTACATTGTGCGTTAGGTCCGTATGAATTCAATAGAATTCAAACGGGTGAGAATGAAAAGGAAATATGACACAAACTACTTGTAGCATACAACGACACTAATCAAGTAAAGGAAAAGAAAAATGATATTTTAGTGAGAGATTATGAATTATTTATCATGCATCGTCATGAAAATATTTGTGACATGTATACTCATTTTAATTTGATTATTAATAACCTAAAATCTTGGCAAAGTATTTCCTAATGTTGAATTAGTCCAGAATGTTTTGAGATCTTTGCCAAAGGAATGGAGACCAAAGGTCACAGCTATAGACGAGGCCAAAGACTTAACAAGATTCAGCCTAAATGATCTTTTGGGTTCCCTACTCACTCATGAGTATACCCTTCAACATGAAAATGAAGATGTGTTTGAAAAGAAGAAATCTACTCTCAAAGCCACCAAAAAGAGTGAAAAAGAGGAGGATACCGAGAGTAATGAAGAGGAAGAAGAAGATGATGATGTGAGATGCTATCATTGAAAGAAACAAGACCACATCAAATCGAATTGCCCATTGCTCAATAAGAAGAAAAGAAAAAAACCTAAGAATGCATTGAAGGCAACATGGGATTAATTGGATTCAAGTGATGAAGATTCAAGTGGAAGTGAAGCTTCCAACCTTGCTCTTATGGCTTATGGTGAAGAGGTAAACATCATTTCTAATTATGATAATAATTCGGATAGTGAGAGTGTTAATAATTCCAATAATGATAGTGATAATGAGTCTCCAAAAAATAAAGATCTTCAAGAGGCTCTTGTTGATTGCTTAAGAGTAATCAAAGAACAAAAATCGAAGATTAAGTCTCTTGAAAAGCAAAACTTGCCTTGAATTCAAAAGTTAAGATTTTAGAGGAAGAAAATGAAAAACAAGTTCCTATAGCTTTAACCAACTTGGAGAATGAAAATATTTTATTAAAATCCAAGGTTGAGGACTTAACAAAAATCATTACTAAATTCACTCAAGGAGAGAAGAATTTGGACGTGATTCTTGGCACACATTGCACTTTTAACAAAGAAGGACTTGGATTTAATCCAAATGAAACCAAAAAGTATGCACAAAAATCCTTTTACAAAGGCTCATATGCAAAAGCCAATTTCATGCAACTTTTGTGGCAAAAACGGACGCATTACTAAGTTCTGTTTTTTAAGACTTAAAGGACATAAACTATCTAAGAAAGTTTTGATTAGAAAAGGTGATTCTATACCTAATGTTGCAAAAATACCCATTAGGAGACCTAATCATATGAGGCAATCCAAGAAGATAGGTTCAATGAAATTTGTAGAGAACTTGACATGATAGACTCTGCTGACATTTGATTGCTAAGTAATTGATTTGATCTGATATATGAACTGAATGCATGCCTGCTATGTTTTGATATATGCATTTACTGGTATACTCTGGGCTTCCTCCCAGTGTTTCTATTTGCTATTTATGTCGACACAATTGCATTTTTGTCAGGCCATTTTGTGTTTGTGTCGACATCTTGAGATGATGTATCGACACAAATATGTGTGAAAGTGGTTTTGTGTTGACACCTTGATATTTAGTGTCGACCCCACTTTATGTTTTCTGTGTGTTGCGAGTTTGTGTCGACCCAACAAAGATTGTGTCGACCCAAATGATTTCTTGTGTCGACTCATATGGTATATGTGTCAACACCTCGTCTCTTGGTTCAAGACCCTTTCATGTGACACAACTTATGTTGACACTAAACTTAATTTGTGTTGACCCAAGTGTTTACCTATATATATATATTTATATATATATATATATAGAGAGAGAGAGAGAGAGAGAGGCTCCTTTTGATGTTTCATTTCATTCGAGCCCTCTCTCTCTCTCTCTAAACTTGTTCTCCATGTGAGTGATTCCTCTCTAATGTCGACCCTCTTCTTCTTCTCTCTTATGTCTTCAACCTTTTTCCTCTATTGATTGAAGATGCCTCCAAAGACGATGGGCAAAGGCTCCAAGTGACCTATTGATGAGGGTTCCTGAAACCCTAACCCCAAAAAGAAGAAGACGACGGGAACTGGACCTGCAACCACAACTGAAACACCTCAACCAAAAGTAGCGGCTCAAGAGATGATTTCCTTTAAATCTTCTGACTTTCAAACCCTTTATTTCACTTCTTTCATTGATCAGAAGATATGCCATGGTCGAAATATCGATTTTCAGTACTTCGACTCGATTGAGATGTGATAAGAAATATAGATTAAAACATATTATATTTTAGTCTAGTATTTTATGGTAATTTAGGTTATTTCACTTTTTACTTTTCTTTACTTCTTTTATATGTATTTGTTCTGTTTAGGCGAGTTTGGAGAGATTTGAGGAAGTTTTGTTGGAGGTAAGTAATGGAGGAAAAAATTTATTGGAGATAAGAAAAGAAGAAATTTCGGAGATTTTATTCCTTCTTGGATTAGGCATCATGCTCGAGCGCACCTTACCCTGCTCGAGTGCGCTTAACAGATCCAGATTCTGTGTTGGCTTTAAAAAGAAGTGATAAAAAGTGTTGTTTTTGTGTAACTGACAGAGACGAATTTTAGAGAGCAATTGGAGAGTATATTTTGGAAAAATATTGTTCCTGAACCTTCAATTGCGTATCTTGCAAGATTAATAGTTCAACACGTTCGGTGATCTTTTAGTTTCTGTTCTTTGAAGAATATCATCATGCAACATAAAATCTTCATTGTTCAAGTTCTCGTTCGTGGAGTTCTTTAGGAAGGTCTCAACGATTCAGAAGTTCGGTGGTGGATTCCATTGGCGGTCAGGCACGGAGTTGGTGTATGTGGATTCGGTAGGAAGAATTTTACAACCATTTGAGTGTTGGAGGTATCGCAGGGTTTAAAAGATTTTTGTGTAACCAACATTGATTATAGTGCTTGATTTTTGGATTCGGTAGTGGTCCCATGGTTTTTTCCCGAGATGGATTTTTCCATGTAAAAATTTGTGTCTCTCCTGGTGCTTTATTTTTGCATGGATGTTTTATTAATTAATTTTTTCTGCATTCAAGTTAATTAATTAGTGCAAATCAATTGATCGGGACTAAGCTTATTATTTTTATTATTTTTCAAATTATCAAAGATAATAATTTTTCAATAAGTGTCATTTCTCAATTGGTATCAGAGCTGGTGGCTTAAATTTTTTTTTTAAAAAAAAATTATAAGCTTGATCTCTGATTGATTTGCTAT
>JAULLH010316545.1:0-18304 GCA_035668455.1 Sarracenia alabamensis
CATGTCACAATAGGATTTGAATCTATTAAAGGCTAAATGAAATAAAAACCAAATGAAGGTGGATTCTAACATGACAGAGATTCTTTTTCATTCTAAATCTCTAAAATCTTATCTATTACCTTTGCATAGTTTAATTAGAAGTAAAAGTAATTAATTAGATACCCTTTCGAATATAAAAATCCAAAATCCGCCTTAAATATTTTAAGTTTGAATAATTTGCGATATTTTGACAGCTTGCATATTTTTCCTTGTGGGAACGATCCGAACTCACCATTAGATACTTGTTAGTGAGTATTCTGGTACAAACTAGTGGTAGAAACGACACAATTACCAGTAACCTTTAAGCTATAAATTTTCTCATGATAACTTTGTCAACTTTACACCTGGTGTGTGTGTGTGTGTGGACTCAATCAATCATTAGCATGCATGCCTTTGAATCTTTCAAGTTCTAAACAATTAAAGCAACCAGATCTGGACTTCAAGTCTCACCAGTTATTCACTCATAATCAATCTCTCATAAATAAGCTACAATTATATCACTCAAGGTATGTGGTAGAGGTTATAAATATGCAAATCAAGTTTTCAACACATACCCATGACACTTGAAGAACAGAGTTTCAAAGAAATTTACTCAGAATCTCGTGAGTGGAATACTAATTGTTGAGAATAACTTTGGAATCTTCATCAAATCATACAATCTTTTGGAATAAATTAGGTCTTTATATTTAGTAGTAGCCTTATGTAGGTAGGTTTTATCGGCAAGGGTTAAGTATATAGCACTACTTGAATAGATGGTTACTATAAAGGATGTTGGAGTGCTGTTATGTCAATCTGCGCACAGTGTGATGTAATAACGTCTCTATCACTGAATTATCTCCCATAGCTCGTCTACAGCAGGATGTGATTACCTCATCCTTGTTGCATCAAAATGTCAAAGTTGTCTATTTCTCATTTTTGCCGCTATTTTGATTCATATATATATATATATATTTATATATTGTTTTTCATTCATATTTTTTTAAACGGAGAGCACGGAAAAATGAGTGTCGCTGTTGAATCACTGCTATACATCTTTTAGGCATGTAGAAAACACTATCTCTGGCTGACACTTCGTCATTTGTAAGTTTGAATCCTATCTAATTACTATAAATTCAAATAATACCTTTTATAGCTTATGTAGGTATTAGAAAAAAAAAAGGCATGTTTTGGCATATAAGGCTCAAAGTGGGGGCTTAGGGATGATGTTTTTATGAAGGAACAAACATGCTCAATGATGCAAAGATGGCATAATATCCTTTAACAAAATTTATTACAATTTTTAGAAGCCTAGTAACATGCATATTCTAAATTTCTCAGTCAAAAAGAAATATAGCGAGATTCACAACAATTTTGGCTGAAGTCAAATATACCATTTATGAGTAGATGCAATAATTCTCTCAGAACAAAAGATATGGCAGAAAAGCTTACTAAGGGTTAAGTCTCCACCATTTCCGTCTTTTTAATTATCCTTCCTATCAAAATTCATTGGCATGATAGTTAAAAAATCAATCAAGTGTGCATAGAGAATACCATGTGGTTCGATTTTGATCATTATTCATTCAAAAATTATGGAAGGTTAAAAATTAACTCTTGATTACATATAAAAGGGTACAAAATTGGGGCCAAAGGTCTTTGTAAAGGAACAAGATGCTAAACATGAAAGAAATAAAATAAAATATAGAAAATAATAAAGAAAACAAGTTTTGGGGGAGGGGTGTATTTGATGGGGGAAATGAAATGAAGGTGTATGCTGAAAAGAGTGGCTGGATTATTGGTGCAAGGTGAGTATGGGGAGAGTTGTTGGGTTTGGTGGTATAAGTTTGGGGTGGGCTGGGAAAACTGTGCTGTGATCGGATTTTGTGGATCTAGTTGTCAAAGAAGTGGAGGGGGTGGGGCGTTGGACGATGTCAGTGGGGGGTAAGTGGTTGGTGCAATGTGACTATTGGTATTTTATTATCGTGTGGCATTGATAAAGGGTATTTTGTTGTCGGGGGTGGTCACTTTGGTGGGGGTAAAGGGTCAAGCATGGGGAATTGCATCATGTGATGCAATACTAGGGTGAGCCAAAGGCGAGATGAAACTTCGGTATATTCCCGTTGCTGGCCTAGCTCTTGGTCTTGTTGCTGGCTGTGGGAGGCGCGGGACCTCTTGGTCGGTTGGGACGACATTGTGAACAAGGTGTTAAGAGATGAGGTCGAGGGGGAGAGTTGTAAGTGAGAGGAGAATGTGAGGTGGTTGTGAGGAGAATGAGGGTGGTGGGTGATTTTTATAGCCGTAAGGTGTCCAGACAGGATTGACCACTGTCTAGACGGTAGTGTAACGTCGCGATGGGCGTCGTAACGATTCTGCACGTTTTAATTGTTGCACCTTTTCGAGGCGACGTCGATTGGACTTCTGTCCAGACGGTTTTTTTTACGTCTGGACGATTTTGAATACAAGGGGACGGTTGATGAATGTGGATTGGCTGGCATTTGGAATTATGTCTGGACGTCTTAGTCCCGTCTGGACGGTGATGGTTTGGCTGCTTGTACGACATTTTTGAATTGCTAACCGTTGAGTGACGTGGCATCTGGATGGTGGTAAATTTTGTCCAGATGGTTGAAAAGAATGAAAACTAAGCCTAAAATCAATACGAACTGAAAATTACTACTCCCAATATTTCTAAGGATGAAAACAATTTCTTAAGACTTTAATAGGCCCAAAAAGATTGTGAAAACAAACGCCCTTACGTATGGATACCAGTCATCTCCACACTGATGACTATGTTACTCTAAAATAGGAAAAGATGGGTCCTTTATACTCAGATTTACAAGAGTCAGATTCCTTATAGTACATCCTCAATCTGATCTTCGGATTGATTAAGGCAGTAGCTCGGGGCATTACGGCAGGATGTGTGTGCAAAACCATGAAGAGGAGTCTCAACCCATCGAGTGGGCTTACTCATTCCTCTCTTGACCACTTTGGAGATATGTTGACCTTGGGAACAATAATACACCTTGACACGTGTGTTGCAGTGGTCTACTAGTCCGCAACAACTTTCCTTGAGGAAACATCTGTAGAATCCTTGTCTCTTACCTCTACATTTTAAGGCATAAAGACTTTTAACTTGAAATGGCTCTTAATGACTGGAGCTGAACACACGATCCATTTAACCTCAGTGTGAGAAGAGGATAACTCAGTTTAAGAGAGTAGTTTAACGTCTTCGGAGGGAAAAATTCAAAAAAATTTAGAGGTTTTGCTTTCCTTACTCCCACCAACTTGAACATGGAAATGTCCTCATTGGTGGAGCATCGTTCATCATATTAAAATAGCTCAGGGTTCCCTCCCAGGCAGGGCTATGTTTAACGTCTTCAGGCAGATGCAGCGAGTCGATTATTTGTCTGGCGAGGATGGGTGAGAAAGATTGATAGACTCAGCTGCAGGGTCAACTGATATGCCTTCTATGTATGGTTTCAACCTTTGGCCATTGACTTGCCAAAAATTGCCTATTTTTGGATTGAGCAGCTAGCAGGCACCATGTGGGTAGACATGGGATACCACATATGGCCTTCCCACTTAGATTGGAGTTTCTAGGGAATAAGCGTAACTTGGCGTTAAACAACCAGACTTTTGACTAGGCTTGAATGTCTTCCTATGGATATGTTTATCATGGAATCCTTTCATTCATACATCGTACATTCTAGAGTTATTATATGCCTCATTGTGGAGTTTCTCTAGCTCATTGAGCTGCAATCGTCGATGTTTTCCAGCATTTGGCATGTCGAAGTTAAATATTTTGACATCCCTATATGCTCAAGGTTCTAGCTCCACTGGCAGACGGCAGGGCTTTCCAAAGACAAGACGATATAGGGACATTCCGATTGGGTTTTTATATGCAGTACGATATGCCGAAAGGGCGTCACCCAGCCTTTTAGACCAATCTTTCCTATCAGGATGAACGGTTTTCATTAGAATATTCTTAATTTTCCCATTTGATACTTTGACCAAACCACTCGTTTGTGGATGATATGGGGTGGCTACCTTGTGTTGTATTGAGTAGCGTCGAAGGAGGGATGACAAATATTTGTTCAAAAAGTGTGTACCCCTGTCACTGGTGATTTCCCTCGGGAAGCCAAATCGAGAAAAGATGTTACTTTGTAAGAATTTAACAACTACTTTGGGGTCATTCGATTTGGTGGCTGTGGCTTCGACACATTTGGATACAAAATCAACTGCTACTAGAATGTACTCACAACCAAAGGATGGTGGAAATGGTCCCATGAAGTCAATGCACCAAATATCGAAGATTTCGACAATTAATATTACGTTCAGGGGCAACATTTCCTTAGCAGTCATTGTGCCAATCTGATAGCATCGTTGGCATTTTTTACAATAGTCGTTAGCGTCTTTGAAGAGCGTTGGCCAGTAGAATCTACTCTGAAGTACTTTAGCCGCGGTTTTCATTCCACTAAAGTGTCCACCACATGCTAATGAGTGGCAGAATCGGAGAATGCTTTTGTCCTCATCCTCGGGTACGCATCGTCTTATGACTTGGCCATCACAATATTTAAAGAGCTCTGACTCTTGCCAGAATTAGTACTTAACTTGTGAGAAAAACCGGTCCTTTTGTTGTTTTGACCAATCTTTTGGGATGCGACCCACCAGCAAATAGTTGATTATGTCTGTAAACCAGGACAGTTGGATAGTAGTGACAGAGAATAGTTGCTCGTCGGGGAACGAGTCTTGTACAGGCACGTGGTTAGTGGAGGACTGCACTAAGAGTCGGGAGAGATGATCGGCTATAGAGTTTTTGGTGCCCTTCTGGTCGCGGATCTCTATATAAATTCTTGGAGAATTAGGATCCAACGAATCAAGTGGCGTTTTGTGCCTTTC
Source organism: Sarracenia alabamensis (assembly GCA_035668455.1). NCBI lineage: Eukaryota > Viridiplantae > Streptophyta > Magnoliopsida > Ericales > Sarraceniaceae > Sarracenia > Sarracenia alabamensis. Next base: position 4,912 of record JAULLH010316545.1, read on the forward strand.
TTAGCCAAGAAATGCCTAACGGCAGCATGGTCTGTGTAGACAATCACCTTAGATCCTAGTAGGTATGATATGAATTTGTCGAGCGTAGAAACTACTGCCAGTAGTTCCTTCTTGGTGGTTGGATTGTTCAATTATGCATCATTTAAAGTCTTACTGGCATAGTAGATGGTGTGATGGACTTCGTATTCTATTTGTCTCAGTACGACCCCCACAATGTAATTAGAGGCGTCACACTTGATTTCGAATGGTATAGCCCAATTTGGTGACTACATGATGGGTGCTGAGGATAGAGCGTCTGTTAGCTGTTCGAAGGCACGTATACAATTCACATCAAAGTCAAATGTAGCGTCCTTAGCGAGATGATCGCAAAGGGGCTTTGATTTTTTGGAGAAGTCAGTGATGAATCTTCTATAAAATCCGGCATGTCTTAAGAATGAGTGGATCTGTCGCACAGCTGTGGGTGGTGGTAGTTTAGAGATAAGGCCGACTTTACCTTTATCCACTTTTATTCCTCTTTTGGAGACTATGTGCCCCAACATGATCCCTTGTTAGATCACAAAGTGACTTTTCTCTTAGCGAAGTATGAGGTTTGACTCCTTACATCGTATTAGCGAAAGGGTCAAATTTGAGAGGCAATCTTCGAACGAAGGACCGAACACAGAGAAATAATCCATTAATACTTCCAAGAATTTTTCCACCATGTTGGAGAAGATAGACATATGCACCTTTAAAAGGTTGCAGGTGCGTTGAACAGCCCAAAAGGAATACACCTGTAGGCGAATGTGCCAAAGGGTAGGTGAAAGTTGTCTTCTATTGGTTTTCAGGGTAGACATGTACTCGGTTGTAACTGGAGTAGCCATCCAAAAACCAATGATTACTTTGACCAGCTAAATGCTCCAAGATTTGATCGATGAAGGGAAAAGGAAAGTGATCTTTTCTTGTTATGGCATTTAGCTTGCAATAGTCAATGCAGACTCACCAACTAGTAGTCGTGCGGGTATGAATGCATTCTCCTTTATCGTTTAATACTACATTGACCCCAGACTTTTTCGGTACCACTTATGTGGGACTCACCCATTAACTGTCCGAGATTGGGTACATAATACAAACATCTAGTAGTTTTACTACCTCTTGTGAAACTACTTCCTTCATATTGGGATTCAATCGCCATTGCATTTCACGTGTAGGCTTGGCATCCTCTTCACAATGGATGCAATGCATGCAGACGGACGGGTTAATCCCTTTCAAATCAGTCATTGTCCAGCCTATGGCTCCCTTGTGGGTTTTGAGGTCTGTAGTCAATTGCTCTTATTGTATAGGCGATAAGTCAGAGGGAATAATGACAGGCAGGGTACTAGAAGGTCCAAGAAAGATGTACTTGAGTGAGCTCGGGAGTTGTTTCAACTCAAGTGGTAGTAGGGCTTCTAGGGATGTTATGGCGGGTATGGATGAGATTGGGGGTAGTTCTTTAAATCGGGACACCCATGGAGGTGTGTCTACGTAATCTGTCGTTTCCTGCTCGGCATTAGATTCATGAATGGTTGGATCAAGCTTTAAGAATTCTCCCCCAAAATAAGCCAAACAGGCTTCCAGGGGTTCATTAGTAAATATGACTGGTAGGGCTTGTTGTGTTACCTCCTCAACGTGGTCGATTGCAAAGCAATCGACTTCCAGTGCGGGATGGTGAGAGGCATGAAACACATTAAGCGGTAGCTTCATGTTGACAAAGGAAATGCTCATTACCCTAGTTCGGCAATTGATACAGGCATTGGCGATGGCAAAAATTGGGCATCCAGGAATAACATGCATTTGCCTCCTGCTATTTGTGTCCAGTTCGGTGTCTAGTACTATAAAGTCGACAGGGAAGAGAAACTTATCAACCTTGACTAGCACATCCTCGATTATGCCTCGAGGAACCTTTACTGACCCATTTTCCAATTGTAGGGTGACAGGGGTTGGTTTCAGGTCTCCAAGACCAAACTGTTCGTACATGGAGAATGGGCGGAGGTTCACGCTAGCTCCTAAGTCCAAGAGTGCCCGATCGATATGATGATCACCGATCACACACGAGCTACTTGGGATCCCTGGGTCATTCAACTTAGGGACTAAGTCATAGCTTAGGACTGAGCAGATGTGCCCAGTTAATAGTATTTTCTTGGGGACACTCGTCTTACGCTTTTGAGGGCATAGGACTTTTAAGAGCTTTGGGTAAGACGAGACTTGTTGGATAGCGTCAAGAAGGTGTAGGTTGATTTTGAAATGTTTGAATAATTCAAACACGTTGGTCATTAGTGGTCCCTTCTTACGCTGGGCCTCTTGTGGTTCTAGGAGTGATCGGAATGTTGCATTGGTTGCTTTAGTATAACTGGAGGGTCATTAATGCCTCCTTGAATAGATCAACCGTTGGTGATGAAGCAACAGATGTTGTTCGGGTCGTTGGACTGACTTCAGAGTCATCAGGTGACTCTTCTCCCATTGGGGTGTCCGTTGATGGCTGTGTTTGAGGTTGAGATGGTAGAGATCGGGTTTCTTCTTCTTGACCACTTCTCAATCTCATAACAACCCGAGCCTTCTCGCGGTGGACTCCACTATTGGTCAGGTTTCTATCAATGAAGTACTTGCCTTTTGTGTTAGCAACTGGCTGACTCGACAGTTTACCGTCCTCTCGGCGTTTAAGAGTTGAAGCTATCTATCCGACTTAGGTTTCTAGCTTGGCTATGTCTTGAGTCTGGGTGTTCAAAAGCTACGTTTTGGGGTCTAAATCCTTTAAGACTTTGAACACGGTTTCTTCAAAACCTAGGGCTCTTGGAGTTGGGACAAATGCTTGCTGTAGAGGGGGTTGGTAGGCATATTGGTCAACGGAGTTAAATGCGGGCCTCGGTGCTTGAGTCTGTGGTGGGCCAGGTTATTGTTTTCACCAACTAATGTTTGGGTGATTCCTCCAACCAGGGTTATAGGTATTAGAGTAAGGGTTAATAAATTGTTGGGGAATTCCTTGGGCAGCGTTGACTTTTTCATGAATGAAGTCATGAAATTGGTTGGCTACCTGACATTCGGTGACAAATTTTGTTGGGCTAGCGCAGAATGTACAAATGTCTTGGAGGTTTGAAGGCGGTGGTTGGTCTAGAGGAAGACCAGTGGTCAATAGCATGTCTAACTTTTCTATGAGGGACTTCACTTGGGGGATGGGATCTACATTTTGGTTAACCTTGTAGAGTTCTCGAGTCTTCTGTGTTATACTCCTATCAATACGTGAGACCGAGGCTTGATGCTGTCAGCACTCACTCAATTTTTCAAGGTGGGATCATGCCTTTGTCTCGTTATTCATCATTAGCGCGCTGCCACTTGAAGGATCGACGTATTGACGATGTTATGACAACAGACCTTCGTAGAAGTTCTGCACTAATTTCCACTTTGGGACTTGATGATGGGGACATCTCTTAATAAATTCCCTAGGACACTCCCATGTTTTGTGAAAAGTTTTTCCTTCTTGCTGGGTGAAGCTAAAGGTAGCTCGACGAATCTGGTTTGTCTTGCCGATTGGGAAGAATTTCTGAAGGAATTCTTGCTGAAGTTTATCCATGTAGTTATCGTGTTCGGTTCAAGGGACTTAAGCCAATGTTTGGATTTGTCGCGATGGGAGAATGGGAACAACTTCATTTGTAAGGCTTCCTCAGTCAAGTTGTTGAGTATCAGTGTGGTGCAGATCTCTAGGATTTCGTTTATGTGTTTATATGGCTCCTCATTTCTAAGCACGTGAAATAGGGGTAGTAATTGTAAGCGATTAGGTGTAATCTCATAATTACCCACCCCGAGGTTGGGTGGTACTAGGCAGGTTGCAGACTCGTAAGCTGCTAGAATGTAATATTCCATTAGCGCTTTAAGCTGTTGATCAGCCTGGTTAGCCTGATCATTTTGTTGGTTGGCATGCGGAATATTCGAAGGATTATTTTTGTCGGCCATGATGGGTATGTGAAAAAGTGCAGGAGATCAGGGGAAAGGGTTCGAGTGGAGGTTTTCTCGAAAGGTTCTTTCTATTTCATAATCAAAAGGTGCTAAGTCCTAATGCAAAGAGCGATTACCAAGCATACAATATAAGTACTGAAATAAGCAAGGAACATCAATTTTTCTTAACGTCTAGATGTATAGGGAACAACGTCCGGATGGTTCATATTTGCTAATGTTTGGACGGATAAGGATAACATCCGGAGAGTTTATATTTGTTAACGTCTGGACGGTGCCAAACACTGGTGTTACAATCGCTTAGTCGTTAATCACGTGTCACTAGTTTATTTTATGTATTTTTTCAAGATTTACGACTAACTGAGTATGTAGCAGTAAGTCCAGGATAGATCCCACGAGAAAAAATGCTATTTTTTTAAGAAATAGTATTTTGTTTAAATTATTTAAGCTAAAAAGAAAATGAGTAAATCTAGGATTTGGAAAAGTAATTTTTAGTAATGAAAAATAAATAAGTAATAAAAAAGGATTTAATTAATGAGAAAGGTTCCTCCTCAGGTTAAGAATCCACCGTTACCTAGCAATCTAATTTCGATATAATTAAAATTTTATCTAGCTTTGAATCAGATTAAATCCGATCATGACATGACCGATATGGATATCGAAGAAAAATATATTTTAATTTCAACAAGGCATATTTTATTCGGAGCATAAAACATCTCAAGTTCTTTCGAAATCCTGAATCATAAATATTGCATGGACTATCCAATATTCTAGTACGGCTCTTCTGGAGTACGACCCGTCTTATCCATGGCATAATATATCTAAAATTTGTGTAGTCGAACATTAAGCACAGTTATACAACACTCATTTAATGCAATCACCGAAAGCTTAAACGGGAATTAAATTAATTAGAAAATATCCAACAAAGGGATTGACATAATTATTGCATAACAATCTGATTACAAAGTATAAATAAAATAAAAAATTATTCTACTCCTAAATTACCAAGTTCGGGCTTCATCATCACATGAGGCGGAGGCGGGAGTCCATCATCAAGTTTACGTTGAACCACATCGATGGCTCATCGGCGAGGCTTGAACCTTCCAGAGGTGACTTGGCTGGAGCCAGAGAATATATGAAGGAGACAACTAAGAGATGATTCAATTTCTGCATGAATGAGAATGAAACATACGGCCCTATTTTTATAGTTTTTTCCGCTGCATCAGATTTAGCAACTAGGTGCAGAGCGTCCGTACGTTTTTCACCAGCGTCCGGACAAAAATTGCAGGGACTCCAAGGCAATTAGCGTTGCGATGGTTGGCTTCAGTGTCTGGACGGTCGGCATGTTGGGTGTCTAGACGGTTGGCAGGAGCTTCAGCACTTTCATGGACTGGCGTCTAGACTGTTGTGGAATGGCATCTGGACGTTTTGGCATGAGCGTCTGGACGGTTGTCCTTCAACGTTCGGTCGGTTTGTGCTGTTTTGTTACTTTTCGTTTAGTTGGATCATGTTTGTTGCAAAAATGGCTGTTTTGTTGTTGTTTTGTGTTATTCCTCCAATACCTGTCTTAGACAAAAAAACACTATAACAACACATATTAGATACAATATCGGGACTAACTTAGTGTAAATTAACGAGTGTAAATTGTCACTTTTGAGTGCTGATCACTCACCCATGTTAGTCTAAAGTTAGAATATAGAGGATAACATCACTATATACATTACATGTAAATAAACCTATTTAAGCCCAACTCTCATAGTGAAGATGAAACTCACATCAATCAAACATCTCACTAAGTATGCCATGAAGACCCAATTTATGGCATAGCTATACTAAAGTTAACTCCTAACCTTCATTAGAAGTACAGGCAAGACGTAAATCTACCCAAAATCCTAGGACTTGGTTATCGAAACCCGATAACACTTTTCTTTTTAAATTCCACCAACTCATCAACTTTCTTAATATGTGTTCCAATATACAAAACACCTCAAAATTGAATCACAGGTCCTGATCTATACTCATTTCATAGAATAAAAATCAATTTCAGAAAAAAGTTACCGAAAGACAGCTTTTCCCCAAAATCTGCCATTTTCCCCAAATCGAACCTTAACCATTCGTACACATTTTTTTAGCTATACCTAAACATTTTTCAAACTAAAATTACAAGCAAGTTCTAATCATGGTATAAATAAAGGAAAACTAACTATTTTCCCCAAACCTTAAGTTTATACCCACCAAACCTTGATTTCTACCAGATCTCGTATTACCCATGTTTTACGTAATATTTAACCAATTCTGAAACTAAATGGATACATATATTGTAATCAAGTTATGAATACAAAAAGGCTAACCAATTTTAGAAAAATATACATTTTGACCCGTCAAACCGTATATCTACCGTATAACGTCGAAATTACTATTTTTCTAGAAATTATACCATAAATATATGATCAATATTCAAAGTGAACCGTATATCCTACCTCAACTCCATAGTGTAAGAAATCTAACACCTTCTGAAAGCTCACAGAGAGAAGAAACCGCGAAGAAATTGGATACCGAACCCATCACGAACCTTTAACTGAAAATGGTTGACGACGACGGATCAGTGGAAACCGGTGGTAGCAAGGGCCACCCCACCCTCCTCGTCCTTTTCCCTCTTCCCTCTCCTCCTTTCCTTTTTTTTCTTCTTCTCTTCCTTTCCTTTCCTTTCTTTTTCTTCTCTTTTCTTTTTCTTTCTTTCTTCTCTCTTCCCTTTCTTTTTTCTCCTCCCTTCTCTCCTTTTCTTCCTCTTAGTAAATCCCATAGAGCACCGAATAAGTTTTAACACCAAATACCCCACTAGAGCCTTAACCCCTCACCCGCTGGATGAATAACCCTCAAGGAAAAATATATATTTTTGTATTTTAGTGCCTTGTTTGGCAACTTGTTATTAGAATCAATTTTTTTAACCAATCACTTAGCTTCGAAGCGCCTTCCCTCTTTTGCCCCTACCGACTTTCCAAATAAAAAAAAATGACATTTGGTGCTCTAGTTGGGTGCTGCCATAGGGCAGCATTGTTGGAGCCGCACAGCGGAAAAGGTTTCGAAAATCGACGTCGTTACCTTGAAAAATGACGTAGTGCGGTTATTAATGAAAAACTAAGAACGTATATCATATTTTAATCGAAATATACATTAAGAAACTTGTCGTAAAGTTTCTAGAACTAGGAAACCTGATGAGACGACCTTACAATGGGCTACATGAATGTCCCCGATGGTAAAACCGACATTCTAATAGAGTTAAATAATCACTGAAACCAATAAGAAATTATTTCGCGCGTATTATGTGCTACATGAGGGATCACAAGGTAGTATAGGAATCGGGCTAATCGTATAGAAAATCCAGATATTCCTAACTCTTTCCCCGAGTTAGATCATTTCTCACACGAATCAGAACTTAATCCACTAAAGGCTCTGATTGAACTCCCAGCCCTAACTCGAATTATGTCTTGAGTTTCCAATTATCAAATGCACTGAGGTCTCCCCATGTTTAAGATATGGATTCGAAATAATCAAATTAGGTTACTTACAACTCAATTCGATTAATCTCTTATTCTCAATTTAAATCGGATGTGGTTTCCATCAATGGATTATCAACCATCAGGCAAATGACGATAGTACCCAACTCGTCACTATTGTTGATCTCGTGGTGGAAATCTCAACTATTGACGACTCAAAGTACAGAATGTTAAATCAACATAATCAATCAATCACTCTGGGATTAAGATCTTGTGCAATACATGATAATATACGATATGGATTAATTCATATAGGTAGTATAGAATTGATCATCCCATTGACCGCACTCAATACAGTCCAACTGTACTAACGCATCGAGTTCGAATATCAAATTCCCAAACCTAAATTCTACCCATCCGATCTAGCCAAGACCAGCTACTATAACAATGTACTACAATCGTACCAATAGATTTTCTAAGTCCATTGAGCTTGTGAACCTACCTGTATATTTTGACAGAACTGTTTACCCGATCTTCCGTGCTTCATGTACCGAGTCAAATACTGGACAGAATATACAGACTATACATTCATCATGAACCATAAATGCAACAACAACACTAATGTATCTCATTAATACACCAGGGATTGAGAATAAAATACATAAAAGCATTACTTTTTAGTATACAAACCCAACAAGTGTTTGGCCAGTCCTGTTTTATTTATTTTTTTGAAAAAAAGTTCCAAAAAAAAGGTAATATATACATATATATTCTTCTATATGAATGTACATGTATCTACCTCAGATAATAAAATAAAAAGTTTAATTTATTTGTCAAAAAGTTAAATTGGTAATATCTCAAAAGCCTTAATTTAACTCCTTAAACCTCGCCATAAAACGGTTAGTTAAATAATCATTTAATTTTCGTTAGATCCACAAAAAATTTATTTCTACCATTTAAAATCAATATTATTTTTTTAACTATAAATCATTAAAATGAGAAAAAAAAAATAGGGTTGTTACATATAGTTTTCTTGAAAAACTATAAGGTATACTGATTTTTTAAATGATTAATACCTTTAGAAACTTGTCGTAATGTTCCAGAACGTCAACCAACAATCCATGACAACCTTTAGATCTTCTCACGTATGAGCTGACGCACGCGACGATCCCAGTGAGTGGACACCGATACAGATCTTTGTGTAATTGCTTCTATGGTTTCTCAGACACTTGGTCTCTATAAAAAAATCGGAATATTATTAGGAGTGAGAGGAGGCCATGTATATAATGATTAGGAGAGAATATTATTGTGAGATGATTTAGGAGAGAATCATGTATATAATGATTTTCACCTTATGAAAATACATCTTCTTCCTTTTTTTTCTAGATAACATAGAATCTAAAAAAAAGCCATTAACCACCCCTTTAGGGCCGGCCATTAGAGAGATAATCCCTAATGTGCCATTTTTCAAGTGTTGCCCCCAAATATTTAATATATTTCCAAAATGCCTCCGGCGGCAAAACCGACATTCAAATTAAATTAAATAATTACCGAAACTAAAAAGAAATATAATCATGTGTATAATGGGTTATGTGAGGGATCACGAGGAAGTATAGGAATTAGGTTAATCGTATGAGAAATTTGGATATCTCTAACTCTATCCACGAGTTAAATTCTTTCCCGCATGAAGCAAGACTTCTTCCACTAAAGGTTATAACTGAACACCCCGCCCTAACTTGAATTATGTCTCGAGTCTCGAATTACCAAATGAACCAAAGTCTCGACACATTTAAAATATGGAATTCTGGTAAATAAATTAGGTAACTGAAAATCCGATTTAATTATCCTCGCAACCGTGACACTAAATCTTTTGAATATATCGGATCAAATGATCCTCACTACAAATTTGGCATAAAGAAACCTATAAGCAAAGCACATGATGGGGAACTCCTCAACCTAAATCTGACGTGGTTTCCATTAGTTGATCATTAACCATCAGATAAATAACGAAAGTATCAAACTCATCGGTATTGCTGATTTCATGGTGAAAATCTGAACAATTGGAAACTCAAAGTACTATACATTAAATGAACATGATCAACTAATTAGGTCAAGATTAAGAGTTCATACAACATATGATATTACATGATGTGCATCAATTCATATAGTCAGTATAGAATTGATCATCTTGTCGATCGCACTGAATACACTCCAAGTCTACTAACACATTGAGCTCGAACATCGAATTCCCAAAACATGAATTTGATCTGTTTGACCTAGCCAAGACTAGTTACTATAACGATTGTGTGCTATAATTGTACCAATGGATTGCTTGAGTCCATTGCGATTGTAAGCCTACCTATATATTATGTCTGAACCTTTTACTCGATCTTCCGCGCTTCATGCATCGAGTAAAATACTAGATGAAATATATGGACAATGCCTTCATTCTTCATAAATATAAATATGAAACCATAAAGGTAAATAAAAAAAATGTTTCTCATTAATATGTTAGGGATCAAGATTAAAATACATAAAAAGCATTGCTTTTAAGTACACAATCCTAATAATCTCCCACTTATACTCAATGCTATGCAAGAATACATCATACACCGAACCCTTCTACATGGTTATCAAAGACTCTCAATGACAACGCCTTAGTAAAATGACCTACTATGTTATCCACATATGTAATCATAAAAACTATCACGTCTCCATGTTCCACGATCTCCCAGATGAGATGATACTTCTTCTCAATGTGCTTTCTCTTTTTATGGACTCTGGGTTCCTTAGAGTTTAAAATCGCTCCACTATTGTCACATTAGAGTACAATAAACGATTGCACTGAGGGTACCACATACAAGTACAATAGGAAGTTCCTAAGCCAAACGACCTCCTCAGCTGCATCAAAAGCTGCAACATTTTCGACCTCCACGGTAGAGTCAGCAATGGAAGACTAGTTCACGCTCCTCCAACTGATGGCTCCTTCTCCCAAGATAAACACATAGCCCGAGGTTCACCTCATAAAATCCCTACCTTAATGGAAATCTGAGGCTGTATACCAAATGGGTGTAAGACTATCAGTCAGGTACACCAACATATACTCCTTAGTTCTTTTTAGGTACTTAAGAATATTTTTTACCGCAATCTAATGCTCTTCCCCTAGAATAGATCGATATCTTCTTAACATGCCAACGGTATAACAAATATCTAGTCTAGTGCAGAGAATGGCATAAGGGAGACTTCCTATTGCTAAAGCATAAGGAATACCTCTCATCCTCTCTATCTCCAAAGGTGTCCTAGGACACTGATCCCTAGATAGAGTAATTCCATGTCTTAAATGAAGAAATCATTTCTTTGAATTTTTCATGTCAATCGAGCAATAATCATGTCAATATAATGGGCTTGGGATAAGCCCAACGTGCGTCGTGGTCGATCTTGATCCCCAGGATTTGGCCCAGTTTTCCCAAGTCCATCTTGTCAAATTGACTTGATAATCATACCTTTGTCGAAAATAACATCAACATAAATGACTAGAAACACCACCTTGTACCCATCACGTTTCCAGTACACATAATACTCGATAGGACACTGCCCAACGGTGAAACTTTTAATCGTCTTGTCAAATCAAGTGTTTCAATACCATGATGCTTGCTTAAATCCGTAAGTGAATATCTTAAACTTGCTGAACATGTGCTCCTGGTCCTTTGCTATGAATTAGTCTCGTTACATCATATAGATGCTCTTATCAAGACTTCCATTAAGGAATTTCATCTTGACGTCCATTTGCCAAATTTCATAGTTGAGATGTGCACCAATGAATAAGAGAATCCAAATGGACTCAAGAATGGCTACCGGTGAATAGATTTTCTCGTAATCGAACCTTTCTTTCTAAGTAAACCCCATCGTGATAAGCTTAGCCTTGAAAGTTTCCACCTTCCTGTTCAATCCTCTCTTTTTCGCATAGATCAATTTGCACCTGATGGGTTTTATCCCAGACTTGATTAGAATACATAGACTCTATCTTAGATACTATAGCCTTTTGCCATAATTCTGCATCCTTGTCTTGAAGTGCTTCATTGTAGTTTGTGGGTTTGGTATCATACTCTTCTCAGATCTTATCGTAAGACTCTCCTAATAATATGAACCTCTCAGGTTGGTGAACAACCCTCCCACAACGACGAAGCCCCTCTTGTACACTCACGATAAGTGGTGTTTCATCCCGTTCATTAGGTATGCTTTCTGGTTGTACCATGTTTTCATTCTTGACCTCTTCTAGAATAACTTCTGACCGGGGTTTATGGTTTATTACATAATCTTCTTCTAAGAATCTTTGATTTATGCTAACAAATATCCTTTGACTCTTAGGATTATAAAATAAACCACCATTAGTTCCTTTAAGGTGTCCCACATAAAAATAGACATTCATCTTTGGCTCCACCATACTTGGTTCTCCAACCAACACATGTGCTGAGCAACACCTTATCTGGATGTGTTCAAGACTTGGTTTGTGCCCAGTCCACAAGTCCATAGGGGTAACGAGAATTGCCTTAGTTGTTAGAGTCGGCACAACATAAGTTTTAAAAATAGTTTTGAATCTATTATGTGGCCGTAAAAACCGTAATGTCACATTTTTCATGAAAAGACAAAGAGATATAATGATGGTGATACAAAATATATCGAATTAAACTTTGTAGTAAAGTTTCGATTGTTCCACGTAACGATTGAGACCACCGGTCATCTTCTTGCATATGACGCATCGCACGTCACAACTCCGACATGTGGGAACCTATCCAAATCGAGCTTCAGGCTTCTAACACACTTGCAATCCTCTCAAAAATTAAAGAACAATTAAGGAGAATAAGGATGGGGTGGCGGCTTGCGGTGTGTGTGAGAATTAGGTTTTAATTCTCCTTATTTAATCCTTGTATATTACCCTTTAATGTACTTAGGAAAATATCTATATCCATGCACTAAATAATATACAATAATATAGGAAAAACACCTTTTCTAGGGCCGGCCATAGTGTGAGAGAGAGGGAGAAAATTTTGTTTCCAATTTTAATATATTGCATTATATCAAAATTGCCCCAAATGTTTATATCATTGCCATACAAGCAATATACAATATACCTTTGATAAAATTAATTCTTTTCTCTCATTCTAGTGCTGGCTACATTAGGGATTTACCAAACTTGCCACTTTACCAATTATGCTCCTCGTTATTTAATTTAATATCTCGAACGTCCTAGTGAAAAACCGACGATTGAATTAAATTAAATAATAACCGAAGCAAACCAAAAATAAACCGTGCACATAATCGGGCTACGTGAGGGATCATGATGAAGTATAGGACTCGAGCTAACCGTACAAGAAAATCGAATACCATAACGTGACCCCCGAGTTAGATCCTTCCTCGAACGAACCAAGACGTATTCCACTAAAGGTCTTGACTGAACTCCTGGCCCTAACTCGATTTGTGTCTCAACTTTCCAATTATCATTTACACTGTAGTCTCCCTATGTTTAAGATATGGATTCCTAAAAATCAAATTAGGCTATTGACAACCCAGTTCGATAATCCTCTTTTCCTCGCACCCACACCCCTTAACCTATTGAGTATGCCGAATCAACCGATCCACTGTACAGATTTGGCTTAGTCAAACTTATAAGCAAAGCACACAGGGGGAACTCCTCAACCTAAGTCAGACGTGATTTTTGTTAGTTGATTATCAACCATCAATCAAATAATGACAGTACCCAACCCACCGGTCATATTGATCTCAATATCGAATTCTCAGCCATTGGTGACTCAAAGTACTACGCATTATCCAAACATGAATCGATCAATCACGTCGGGATTAAGAGTATGTTCAATACATGATAATATAGGATGTAGATCAATTCATAAAATCAGTATAGAATTGATAATCCT
>JAULLH010316546.1:0-12368 GCA_035668455.1 Sarracenia alabamensis
TTTTGTGTGTTGGTCTTGCAAAGTCTTTCTTAAATGATTGCCTTTTGTTATTGGGTTGTGTAGTCTTGACAATTTTAGGTGGAAGATCACTTTTCTTAATCCAAACTTTCTTTGAGGGTTTATTACCCTTAAATTTAGAAAAACAGAATTTTGAATTATGCCCATTTTTTCCACAGAAATTACAGCACACAGGTTTTCGAATTTTGGCATGAGCAAAAGGATTCTTGTGGACTGTTTTCTGATCATTCAAAATAAAACCAAGTCCTTCCTTTTTAAATGTGCATTTTGCTCCAAGAGTCATATCTAAATTCTTCTTGCTAAGAGTAGATTTAGTTATGGTTCTGCTCAAATCATCAACTTTAGATTTTAATAAAGTATTTTCTTTTTGTGGCTCGGTTGAGGTTTCAGAAACATATTCCAGTTTCTCTTTTTCAAAAACTTCTACTTTTGAATGTAGAGAAGTGATCTCCTTTTTAAGAGATTTGTTTTCTCGGTTTAGCTTTTTAATTATATTCAAAGATTCTTCAAGAGCTTCTTGAAGTTCTTCGATAGAGGGTGAACTATCACTCTCACTCTCACTACAGCTATCATTATTAACATTGGAGGAAATATTTACCTCGTCATCAAGAGCCATTAGAGCATAATCTGAGTTGTCACTGCCGGAGGGTTTTCCTTGATCATCATTTGAGTTCACCTCTTCTTGTTCCCCATAGACAACTTCCAACATATCCCAGATTTGCTTGGCATTCTCGCATTCTTTAGTCCTGTCAATGTCATCACGACCAAGTGCATTAAACATGAAATTCATGGCATTTACATTAATTTGTAACATATCCCGAACATTTTCAGATACTGCGATAGTCTTCCCTTACATTCTTTTACTTTAGATAAGGGGTCCATTGACTATAACCCTCCAAGCTCTAATTTCTTGAGCTTGGATAAAGCAGGTCATCCTAGTTTTCCAACAGGTGAAGTGTGTGCCACATAGCAAGGGTGGTCTATAGACATTTTGCCCTTCAGGAAAGATACAGAAAGTCCAAGTGGTTGCCATGGATCTTTAAGTCTACAGGTTGTTAAGCCTAAAAGCAGAACACAGCTCTGATACCAATTGTTGGTCTGGATTGGCAACCTAGAGGGGGAGTGAATAAGTTGTCTAAAGAAAGCTTAAAACGTTTTCCATCTTTTGGGTTTCTTTATAAAAATTAATTTCATCTTTTCCGAAACTATTTCTTCCAATAGAGAAATGAGTTATATGCAGCGGAAATAATAAATTGCAAGAATTAAAAAGATAAAACAGAGAGAAGAAGATCAAACCACAACACCAAGAAATATAGTGGTTCGGCTAAACAAGCCTACATCCACTCTCCCAAGATCACACTTGAGAAATTCACTAAACGTTACGTAAGGGTGAATCGTAACCACTTACAAATGGGGTTCTTGGGAGGGGTGAAACGTAACCCTATAGATCCATTATCTTCAGATGGGTGAAACGTAACCAGTGTACGAGATTCTTTGTCTTCAAAAGGGTGAAACATAACCGCCATCTTCTATCGGGAGAAGAGGAACCGCCTTATATTTCGAGGCGAATAGCAGCCTATTATTCTTGAAGGCCAATAGTAGCCTATTCTTCTTTATAAGGTGAAGCGGAACCAAGCTTGAACAGTGTTGTTGATGGAGCGCCGGATTAACCTTGCTCAAAAGTGTTGCAGCAGCAACTTGTAGTGACAGAGGATTTTTCCTCCTTTGTGAGGTGATTTACAATTTAAAAAGCTCACTATAAAAATCTCTCTTTCTCTTTAATAATGTTTACAATGAATATATATAACAAAAGAGAAAGGATAATTACAAGTCTGGAGAAAGCCTAGACGAAAAAGCTAAATAGATTTTACAATAAATTTTGAGCTAAAAATGGAGTATAAGAATTAAAAGTATAATTTTTATTCTACTATGTTCTACGATGACTTCAACCAACCACATCTTCTTTGTGTAGCTCCCTTTATATAGGCTTCATGGATTATGATCGTTGGAGTTGAGTTTGGTAGCCATTGGAGCATTTAATTGCTGAAAAATATTACCGTTGAGATCAGTAGACTTGGAATGCTCTGTTGCAGTTATCGATCTTTACTTTGCTAGGGATCAATCCTGTTTGATGTTGTCTTGAAATGGTCGATCATTGTTGAACAAATGATCGATCTTCATTTGTTCTTCAAAAGATAAAACATCGATCTTTTTATATAAGGATCAATCTTTTTTAATTTAGTACAAATGCATAGATCGATCGTGCATTACTACGATCGATCTTTTATAAATGGCTAGAAGCAATAGATCGATCTTTTGAATAGAGTGGTCGATCTTCTTGAATACATGAGGAAAGAGAAAAACCTCGACAAAGATAGATCGAACTTTAAATTGAAAGTATCGATGTTTTAACGAAATGGATCGATCTTTTATAGGAACGGATCGATCCTTTCTTAACTCGCATAAGCGATACAAAATGGATGATTGATCTTTCCATCAGACGATCGATCTTTCGATTGAAACGATCGATCTTAAACAAGACACAATCGATCTTTCTTTTTTTAAGATCGATCTTTTTCACAAAATGATCGATCTTTTCTTAAGACGATCTTTCTTTCTTCATGATGCGATTGATCTAAAACACGATACGATCGATCTTTTGAAGAGATGATTGGTCATTACATACCAGAGATCGGTCATAAACATAGAGCAGAGCTTAAAGGTCGATATTTTCATAGCAAAGACCGATCTTTCTTTCTGTAGAAAAACATTAACTCCAAATGATAATATCTCTTAGATTTTAGATTCAAATGAGATAGATCTTTGAAAGAAGATTAAAGAAACAAAAGACTTCTTTTCAAAAAAATAAGTCTTGTATAGAAATTCCTTTGGTGGAGAAGGTTAAAGATGAAATACTTAGTGTGAGTCAGCTTCTCCTTCATAGCTTCTACGACCACTAGAAGCTTCATGAGGAAATGAACATCCTTAAGAGGAATGATCTACAAACAGGGAACTTGGAATCCAATCCTTTTGGATAGGATCGGGTCCAAAACTGAAATATTCAGTTTCCATCTAAGGTTGAAAACCTTTTTCATATCTTCTATGTGGAACACAAGCTCCATTAGGAAGTGGACATCCTTAGGCTGGGATAGTCCTAAATACGATCGATGGTTGGATAAGCTCATTGAGCTCTTCTAGCATATCTTTTATATGGAGCATGAGCTCTATAAGGAAGTGAATCTTTAAGTGAACAATTCTAAACTTCCTTGATGATAGAATGTTCATTATATATTCTTGCTTCAGTTCTTCCTGAATCCGTAAGAGCTTAAAGCTGCTTACATTGAAAAACACTGATTCATACATCAGCGAATCGAAAACTGATTCATCGAGGATACTGAGCATAGCTTTGTGAAGTTTGGATTTGAGGATTTTTCGGCTTGAAGCACGATCACTCTTTTTAGGTAGCAAGTCATTTGGCATGAGCCAAATGAGTTAGTTAAACTCAAAAAGAAAGAGATAATCTTGAGAGTGATAATATTTTATCCATATCTCTTCTTTGCTTGCAAGTTTGTTTCTTCATTTGAGACTTGAAACTCCACTTAAAGTCAGAGGCTTTTCTTTGGCAAAGAAACAAATTTTCTGATTTAAGAGGATGACCCATTTCTATGTTATGACTTTAAACCATATAGAATATAATTTGGGTGTCAATCCATCTTTCATCTTGGCTCAACCAATTCCAACCCAAATAAATGTGGCTTGGATGGTGTCGACCCTTTAATGTTGATTAGCCATTTCCAGTAACAAGTAAGCTTAGAGCTTGCTTGTAATTCCAGATCAATACATATAAGCGTGAGAGCTTCGATTTCGTATGTGACACACCTCAAGTCATAAGTATTCTTAGAGCTTTCTTATACTTCTTCATCAACTCATAATAGAGGTGAGAGATTTTCTACATGAGCTGTTGTTACCCGTCTCACATAACCTTTAATATGAACTCATAAGGGGTTATAAATTTCTACTGTCTTGCCCCCAACATGAGATTGAGAGAGGTTTACTCATTGATGATCCATACGAGTCATAAGCAAACCATATGCTTTGCCAGCTTTAATGTCTGACAACCATTGGCAATGCTTGATCTTGATCCTTAAAAGGGTTGACCCATTTTCTGTGATTGTGAGAAAGAAACTTTTCTTTACAAAGAGGGATAAGGCTTCCACTGCTTGTTCCTAAGTTTCTTTTCTTTTTGCTATGACAGACTCAGATAAAGTCTGACAGCACTTTCTCTATCCAATGCCAAATCAAGGGGTGTTATAATCAAAACCAAAGACCAAAGGAGGCTTGATTGGGAGAGTCTCTGAGCTAACGATCATAACCCGAGGTAGATGAGAGACGTAGTCATGCATGGTTGGGGCAGACATCATCTTCAAGTTGTTGTTGACAATTGTCGGTAGCTTCTCGTCGAGTGCCGGACCTTCGAGTGTTGGCCCGTAAGGGGTGTAAGTGTGATTTTAATGAATGACTTTTTGTTGCTGGACTTGGATGTTAGATTCTAGGGAGTCTAGGGTCTATTTATAGAACTTTGGAAGTTCAAGTCCTTCTCGGATTAGGAGTGTGTTGGCGACGGTCCGTCTGAACGGAATTGGCGAGAGTCCGGACGAAAATCGGCTAGAGAGTCTGGACGGTTGTGGCTTCCATCGCGACGATGATGGCAATGAAAATCCAGATTATTGTGAGGAGAGTCCGGATGGGATTCTTTGGTCTTGTACTTTTTCTTCAATTTCTGACTTGTTTTATTGTTCTTTTGCTGTTATTTTGCATTTCCTTGCCATAACCTATCTAAAAATAGAAACACAACAAAAGCATAATATTAAATAATATATCGGGGCTAACCTAGTGTATATAGCTGGATTAAATCATCACTTCTGAGTACCGATCAGTACACACTCGCCTATGAGAGATCGTTCTGAGGCATTAAGCTATCTGAACGAGTTAGTAGTTCAATCGTCATATCTTGTCGCCCAAATTGACAAATTATTCTTGGCCCTCAACAAACCATGTTCCTCTACTCCTAGGTGGAGGGATAATCCTCCTAGGAATGTTGCATCTCACACCCAACCTAAAATAACTCCCAATTCGAGTACCTAATGAACGTAAGCTACCAATTAGACGGGATAAACCTTCATGGCATCAAATGTCTATGAGGTAGTGTTATTGGTGTTTCTTTTCCTATGTATCCTCATATTGGATGCGTGTTGGTAGTTTGAAAATGTCCACTGGACTTTTCATATGTTTCTGCATTGTTGGTCATATTCTCTTCCTTCAATCCTACGGTTCACATTTTCGTGCATGATTTCTATGTTAGCAATTTTCCCTATCAAGTCTCATCTTGCGCAGTGAGTTGGCACATGCCCCAACCCTATTTATATGTATATTTACCATGGAAAAAATTTTCCCTGCCATGCTTTATCTTGGACAGTGAGCTGGTCTATGCCCTTGCACAAGCCTCAGGATATCCCGAGGTTCTGTCCCTATGTCTTAGGGTTTGATGTTCCCTTCTTTTCTTGAGTGTTGTATCTCCGTATATAGTCTTTTGACATGTGATAAATAGTATACACACACACACACACACATATATATATATATATGTATTTTTATTTCTCATTAATTTTCATTCTTACATGTATGTGTTCTTGGCATGCTTATAATAGATATGAATGTGATACGAGATGACTATTACTCTTATGGAGCATAACTATTTGATGAATTTTCATGCAATGATAAAAATAAACAAAAAGAAACACATAACTGTAACACTGATATGAGCAATAACAATTACTACACATATTATTCCCAACCGGTACTTACATGTATATTGAAAATTTTAAAGATAAAATTGTAAGTACTCATATCCTCCACATTTAAACAGAAATATCTTTAAGCAGTAAAATTTCCATGATAATGTTCTCGACCTTACACCTGGTGTGTGTGTGTGTGTGTGAATTTAATTAATTGTCAACATGCATTCTTCTGAATTAATTAAGCTCAAATAGTTAAAACAACCAGATCTCGACTTCAAATATCACCAATTGTTCACTTAGAATAAATCTCTCATAAACAAGCTATAATGTATATCACTCAAGGTATGTGGTAGAGGTCATAAAACAAAGAAAATTTTTCACGCATACCTTAGATACTAAAGAACGTAGTTTCAAAGAAGATTTGCTCAAAATTTCGTGATTGGAATACTGATTATTGAGGTTATTTTAAATTAGCTTCTTCAAATCACACTACCTTTTGGGATCAATAAGGACTTCATTTTTTGTTGTAATGTTAGGTAGACACCTTTTATAGGCTCGGGTCAATTGTATAGCACTATCTAAATTAATGCTTACCAGAAAAGATATCAAGCTATCCGCATGTTGAACCAGTAGCCACAGTATGGTGTAACCACATCACCATCACTGTTTTAAACATCAAAACCAAAGTTACAATGTTGTGTCATTACCTCACCATCATTTTATTCATAAAATCTACAGGGTTTTGCAATGTGGTGTTATCACCTCACCGTCATTGCTTACTACACATCAGAGCTGTCCTTTGCCTTATCTTTATTGAAATGTCGAATAAAATTTTTTCTTGTTGTATCATTACGGTTTATTTGCAACAAAGTCTTTGGTTTTCTGATCCTTCTGTTGTTTAGCACGATATTTTTCCAGTTACTAAGAATTCAAATAAGCGCCTTTTGGAAATTATTTAGGTATTTGAAAAAAAAACAGGCTGCTATTAATCATGAGGATCAAAAATGGTGGCCTAGGACAATGTATAAGAAAGGAACTGACATGCTCAAAAATACAGATATGGTTTAATATCCTTTTACAAAATTTAATGCATTTTTTAGAAGCTTAACAATAATGAATTATTCCGAATATTTAGTGAAAAGAAAGATAGCGAGATTCACAACGAATATGATTAATGACAAAAATTTCATTCACGAGTAAATGTATTAATTCTCTCCGAAAAAAGTGTTAAGTCTCGAAAGCTCTTTAAGGGTTAGGTCTCAAAAGCTCACTAAGGTTTCTAACAAATCGAGTGTGCAAAACAATACCAGGTGGTCAAGTTTTGATTATTAGCAATCTATTTTTTTTTGTAACCTAAAAATAAATCAGTGATTTTCTCATCGGGAATATTTAACCTACTATTTTATTATTAAAATTTTCAAATTACATGTAATTGTCCATAATTTTTAACTTTTTCTACATAATTAAATTTTACTGGTGTAATTCTAACCTCTAACTTAAAATTTTCAATGTTCTCATTAGACAAAAGAGAATAATAAATAAATGGAGAAAGTAGAATTTCACCTTTTTGAGAAGCATTGTGATGTCAAATTTTATCTGAATATTTCATAGATTCTAAACCGTTCATTAGTGATAGGATCAATTTAAATAGCATGGCAAGAATATAAAATTGAACATATAAGGAGAACGAAACGCTATTGAAATTTTATTAAAATTTTGTAAAACTATAGACAAAGCAAAATGCTGGGCCAAGGGCCTGTGGGACTACACTTACGTTAACAAACTTCTCCCAAGTAGGAGAAGAAAAACAAGAAAGATAAAAAAGTACATAAAAACAAAAGGAAGATAAAAAAAAATGTGACAGGTGTGGGAGGTTATGTATTTGGTTGCGTCAATGGGGGTTGTGGGTTGGGTTCGTGATGGATTTGGAGGGTTAGGGTGGGATATGTTTAGTTATGAGGAAGGTAAGGACTGGGGTGCGGTTATTGAGTAGGGGCTATGAAGGGGTTTTGGGTGTTTTTTGGTCAGTTCTGGATGATGGCCAGGGGAGAATTGGGTTGGATTGGGGAGGGTATATGGTGGTGTATGGAGGAGTACAGCGTTGTACTAGAAGAAGGGGGCGGTGGTGTAGATGGTTTTATGAGGGACATGGGGGGTATGGATTGTATGAGGTGTATGAGGGTGGGTTGGGAGTTATACGTGGGTATTACGCTGGGAAAAGTGTTCGCCGACTGGTCCCCAAGTGTGGATCCGGTTGTCGAAGAGTAGCCGATGGTAAGCGTTGGTTGAGGGGGTTAGAGGGTTATTTAAGATGGTGCAATTGTGGATGTAGGGTAGGGTGAGGGCTTGGCGTAGCAAAGGGTAAGCTCGCAAGGTATGGTTATAGCAAAGTATAGGGTCCCGTGAGGTGTGGTCATGTGGTGATGGTAGCAGGCCATGGATGTTTATGGCGGCCATGATCCGTCTAGAGTACTCCTCGTAGACTGGCTGACCGTCCTCAATGCGTTAGATAGCCCTGATGATGGTATCATACTCGTCATGCATGAAAACCTATGATGTTCGGAAAGGCCGACGGAATGAAGGCATGCGGGGTGTGGGATGGTGTGAAAGGGCATGGTGTGGGGAATAGGCGGTGGTTCGTGGCATTTGACGAGAGCATTTATGATCTTCTTCCTGTCACCATGTTGGTATGACATCACCCATCTATCGGCGGTCTTAGAGTAGGAGATGGTCAAAAGTTGTAGGAGGTGTTTTGTTGCTTGTGGGAGGTAGGCAACAATGATGTTCGAGTACGGTAGGTCATGCCCTCGCGGGCTCTCGGCAACCCTAATCATTTGCCTGATCAGCTTGTCCGGAATGTAGAGTTGGTGGTTAGTGCGTAGGCCATAGAGGGCGCGGAGGGCTTCATTCCTCCATTCATCCACATGTATGTTGCGGAAGACATTGGTTTTGAGGACTATGTCCAGAAACTGTAGTCGCTCATCCAGATCACTATGCTGGGCAAAGATTTGCCGAGGTTAGGCATAGCATTTAGAAATAGCTATGGCCATCTTCGTGAGGGTGACATGCTTGGGGTTGGGGTCTCAGTTGTCAGAGAGGTCCTCTATCAACGTGCTGAAGATATCAAGCATCTTGGCGAGAGTGCTCGTGTCTAGCTCCACGTCGTATCCATTAATCGGCGTCCAGAAGTATACCTCCATTCCATTGTCGTTGCCCTCTTGGAGGTCCTACCTGAGAATTTGGTAGAAGAGGTAGACAATTCGAGAGTAGATCGTCGAGAAAGGGCCAACTAGGCCGCCCAGGCACCAAGAGTTCATGAAGTCAATGTCGGTTTGAGCCACTGGGCTGACTCGCACGAACTTATTTTTGATCAGAAAGTGTGTCATGTGGTGGAGATTCACGGTGGCCCATTAGTCGGGGACGTCGGTGGCCGGTGGATGGGACGAGCCACCTTGTTTGCTAGTTTGCCGTTGATCGGCACTCAAAAGTGAAAATTTAATCCCGTTATTTACACTAGGTTAGTCCCGAGATGTTATTTAATATTGTATTTTTTATGTTTACATAGGTTTTGGAGAAGAAATGCAAAACTAGACCAAAATAGCGATAAAATAAGCAAACACACAAGAAAAGACATAAAGAGAAGAAAAAGTCCAAAACCAGCGTCAACCGTCCGGACTCTCTACCACCGTCAGGACTCTCATCGACAACACCATCGCGAGACAAGGCCGTCACCAGTCAAGACTCACATCGCTGAAAGTATCTAAACTCTACATTAGCATTCGGTCTTTTGTCGCCATTACCATCCGGACTGGCCAATTCCGTCCAGACTCTTAACGCCATTAAGTTCTAATCCGAGAAGAACTCCAAATTCTGGAAATCTATAAATTGACCCCGACCCCCCTCATTTCTGAAATTCCACTCCTCGAATTAAAACCCTTATACTTCTCTCCAATTCAACTTCTGACCCCCATAGGCCAGTACTGGAAGGCGCGAGCCTCGACGAGGAGCTGACAACGCTAGCCGACAACAACTCGAAGATGCTTTCTACCTCGACCATGCTTGGCTAAGTTCTTTTTTTCCCTAGGTTTAGATGTCACGTCCCGACGTTTTAAAATAAACATAGTCCAAGTGAAATAAAAATAGACCGAGTCACGCACTATCTGGAAGCGAATAAAGTTTTAACTTATTTAATAACTTTCGGTTGGATAAATCCGCATAATCATACAAACATTCTATACCCTATAGAATATGCCAACTAAACAAAGCATCAACTCCTTAAGTAATAAAAAAAGGAGATAGTAATCGAGTATGCTTAAGGCAACATCCATCCATCATAAAAAGTTAAGAACTTATAATCAATATTGACTTAAGTATCCAACGTACCCGAAAGTACCCCAACAACTCTCATGAATGAAAAATAATGTAATTGGCCTCAAGGACTTACAATCATCTGGAATTGAAATAGAAAAAGTCTAATGTTAATCTATTACGTTCCTCCAAAATGTTTAAACATAAGCATTAAACTAAGAAATGAAGGGACATGCTAATGGTAGCATCATAATAGTTCCGCATCAAGGTAGATTTGGGAAGTTTCGTGCCAGTCACTTTTCCTCCAAGAACCTCCTTACCGTGATTACCTGCAATGTTGTTTTAAAACAACATTATGATCTAGAGCTCATAGGAAATATGATAATCAAAGATGTATGCATGCTATGTGGGGTGATTATGCAATAATTTCACATTAAGTACATAACTTAATTCGAGTTTTCTTCTCAACACCAAAACATTAATTGCACAATCAGTTTAGAAAAATAACTATTTTTCATACACACACACACACACAAGTGTTCACTCCAAAAACTAAGGTAGTAAATACTAATCGACTAGCTAACATGACCCATCAAGGTTCTCATCCGTACATGGGCTCCCATCCAAGCCAATGATCACCACCAAGGTTGTAATATCACATCCATCATGGCTTCCATCCCGGCCAATGGTTATTACTCATGTAACAACCGCAACAACCTCTCATGGCTCTCACCCGAGCCTTGGCTCCTGTTCAAGCCAACGGTCACTACTGATGTAATGACGACAACAACCTCTCATGGCGTCCGAGGTTACTACCACGGTAGAATCTTCACAATACTCATTGGCTCCCATCTGAGCCTTGACTCTATCCGAGCCAATTCCCAATTTACGATCCACGACCGAAGGAAGCGAACTTCCCATTGACTCTCACTAGAGTATAAGCTCCCATCCTAGCCTTTTGGTTAATCTCTTTCCGGATCACCATTCCACCACCACATCCAGCAATCACCACAATATAAACATCATGCTAGAATTGATTTCAGTACATGACTAGCATAATTAGAATAATATTAGGCTCATTCATGTCATATTCCACCAACTACTCACAACAACATCCAACAATTGATATGCAAATTAAAATTATACGAAAAGAGAATATTCAAACTCCAAATCAAGGACAAACATAGGTTTATCCACATAACCAAAATTACCACCACTCGGTCAACAATTAATATAGCTATTTCTATATCATTTCTATTCGAATAGAATCCAACTTTGTCTATTTAGCTCCAATTGCATATGGATAAATTAATCAATAATTTTCTCCAAATGTAATAAAACTCCCAAAATTCAAAACCCCAAAAATTTATGTGTTAACTACTCTCATCAAGTAGTGGCCAAGTTAACATGATAGAAATTATTTCTAACATGTTAATACAAAAACTAATATAACCAATCACATGTATATATTCACAAAAAATTATGGTATTTTCGGATTAAGCATGAACATATACTAAAATAGCTAAAAAAGCACGAAAAAACCACACATAATTTGCAATAATGAAAGAGGATAAAAAATCCTACCTTAGAGGAGAGAAAAACCAAGTAAATCGGACCAAAAATCGGGCTAAAATCAAAATTAGAATTGCTGGTCACAGCTGCTCCCTCTCTCTCTCTCTATCTCTCTCTATAGTCGACGGCAAGAAGAATCGCCAGCGACGAGAGGATCCCTTCCCTATTTCTCTTTGGTCGTTCTCCCTTGCTACAAATCTCAAACCCGAAACCCAACTCTCTCTTGCTGCTCACATTTCTCTCTATCTGGTTGTGTCACCGACGGCAAAGGGGGTGCGCACCGACGCCAGAACTGGTAATCCGGCTGTTCCTCTCCCTTGCACCGAACACAAATCTTCCCCTCCCCCTTTCCATTTTTTGCTGCCTATGAGGTACGGGAGCTGTGTGTTTAAAAACACAGCAGGTGCTGCAAAACCCTAGTGCGCATGTTTGGCCGCGTGGGCAATGTATATTATATTTTTTTGTTTACTTATTAGATAAATATATATGCATATATATATATATATATATACACATGTATGTAGGCATCAACATAAAGAAAATTTAAGTTACAATGATAACAAAATTAAATTATTATTACCATTTGTATGTATATATATACATATATACATATATATATATATATATATATATAAAATTACATACACTAACATGTATTCTCACCACTTAAAG
>JAULLH010317644.1:0-12359 GCA_035668455.1 Sarracenia alabamensis
TTTATTAGTTTAGTTTAAATAGAAGTAGAAGTAATTAATTATTTAAATCTTTTTATAAAAATCCAAAATCCATTTTTAAGTATTTTAAAATTAGATAAAAACTGGGATATTTCGACAAGCTGCCTATTTTCCTTGTGGGAACTATCCGGACTCTCCATTAACTACCTAATAGTGAGGATTTTGGTATAAACTATCAGTGGGACGACACGCTGACTAGTGTGTCCATGTGCACTACCTGATCTAAGAACACAACCTCAAGCCCCACAGAAGATACAAAAGCTGAAGCTATAAAATAATGGGATGCTTCTGAATCGATGAGCACCCGTGCACAAGATTTGTAAACCAGAAAGGTACGTCGAATGATAGAAGGCCCCACTGTAGACTCTTGAATAGTGGGGGTAGTAGGTGTCGCCGGTGCTGTACCTATCCCTACCAGTGCATAAACTCTGCCTAGAGCACCCCGTGCCGGGGGGCTCATTGACTAGATTAAAGGGAATCCTCCTCTCGTCCTAGAAGCCTACACTCTTGACTGCTGGTAAGTCTACGCTCTCTCTGTCGTCCATGTGTTTGTTGACCTTGACATGCACCTTGCGTGCCCCGTCCGATCTGACTTTGTGAGCAGTTCTACCTGATGTGTCATGTCTACCCACACTGATAGCAAGTGAGCATCGTCCTCTAGGGGCAGTCTCTACTCAAGTGCCTTGGCTGGCCGCATGTATAACAGGCCCCTCTCCGTGGGCCAGTCTGTCTAGTAGATGTAGTCGAAGGGGTGGGTCTAAAACGCACCCTCTGCTGCCGAGATCATGTGGAGAAGGGCTGACCTCCTCCAGACTTCCTCTTATTAAACAGCTATCCAAAAGAAGACTGTGATCCACCCACTACGATTGGTGGCTGCCCATCGCCACCCTTCAGATCCTCTACCATCCCATTCTTCACAACAATAGCCCTCTCTATCAGATTCGAGAAAACCTTCGTCATAGTCACCAAGACCCGATTCTTAGTAGTGGGGCGTAGACCCCTCTTGAAATTCCTCATCCTTAGCTCCTCTGTGGGGACCATATCCGATGCATAGGAAGATAACATAGAAAACTTCACCTTATACTCAAGAATTGACATCGAGCCATGGGGGAGGGCTTCAAAATGCTCACGGTAAGCATTCTTTGTTGAAGATGGAAAATACTTGTCTAGAAATGCCTGGGCGAATGCCTCCTAAGTGCCATCCACGGTGATTTGAGCGAACTCCCACCACTGATTAGCCTTGCCACTTAACTGGTATGCGACTAGTTTCACGTTTATCTCACTCTCCCGTATGTCCAGGGTCCCAAAAATCCGATTCATCATCCTCAACATGGCTGAGGCGGCCTGTGGGTTAGACTCACCTGAAAACAGTGGGGGATTCATCCTTTGAAAATCCCTCATGGCCACCGTAGCCCTCTGTTAAGGGGCTTTAGTATTACCCATGTTGCTGCAGCCAACTGTTTTATCGTAGTGGGCATCTTCTAAAAAACCCCCCTTAGGATCCACTGGCATCTGAGGTTCGGTACCCTAAGTCGCCTCCACAATCCTAGGCATATTCCCAACCTCTTGCATCTCTCTAACCTCCGACGCCTCTCCAACCTTCCGCACCTCTTTATCCTCCGGCACCTCTCTAACCTCCTACAGCTCTCCAACGTCTGGTATGTCCAGAATAATGTGGCCTCGACCGCGTCCTAGTCCGGTCATGCGAGACATAGCTAAGCTACACAAACATAAGAGGAACATATGTCAACTCTAGAACTCAACCTCCAAGAATAATATGTCAAAGAATAGCATGACATTATCATAATAATGCCATATCATCACAAAATGACATACTAAGGAGGCTCATTGGAATGATATCTCAATACGAACCACTCGTTTGGATTTCCAAGTAGAATGAGCGTTAGCTAGGCGCCTTTCTAAATAGAACCCTAAACCAGTAAACTAAATGCCTAGGCAATAAGTACAATCCTCAAAGTCTTACCTTCATACCCACATAATCAACTAGCATGCACGAGTATATCACATTGCACAATAGGAATACAAGCATACTCATGCCATGAATGCAACATGCAAGTCATCCCTCCCGAAGTGGCGCACCCCGTTCCCACGGTTTCAAAGTATTCAAGCCTAAAGCTCTGATACCAAGTTGTCACATCCTGACCTTCATAGAATTCCTAATCTCAATACTTATTTAAGTGAATTGGAGATAGATCAGAACACGTGTAAATCAAAAGTGAATTATGTTATAACTTAGTCAATTTTCATTTTATGAAACCCCAAGTTTTATCCATTTAAAACCTTAGTTTTAGGAATCTCCCCTATTTAGTAAATACATTGAAAAATATGATGTCTTCATGCCCAAACCATGTCCCAAACATTTATAAATACAAAACCAAAAAACTGTTACAGACTGGGACTGCTCGAGTGGTTCTCAAGTCGCTCGAGCGAACACAAAAAATACTGCAACTGTATGAAATTTGCTGCCACAAATTTTGAGCATCAAAATTGATTTTTAAAGCCTCCTTGAGGAAAATATAGCATAATTGAGATGGTCAAGTTCATCATGGAACCTCGCCAATTTAAAATTCTCATGGTTTAAGATTTCAAAAATAACCGGCACTCGGCACTGAGGTTTTAAAACAAGTTTTCTTAAACTTATTCTCGAACTCTAAATTGGATAAACCCATGCAAACGTACAAAAAATCAATACCATTCCAATTACACCCAATAAACATCAATACCAACTCACCATACAATAAGGACAGGATTATGCAACCATACATCCTTAGAGTAAACACCCATCAATGATTAAAAGTCAAAATATTATAATTTCAATGTTTTGAGGAATAGACTAACGTATCGAAATTCAAACCAAAAACCTCACCTTGACAAGAAAACAATGTAATTGGCCTTAAGGCCTATTACATTCTTCCAATATGATCAAAACATGAACATAAGTCTAAGAGGTAACATGAAACAAATAAAGAGCATCATTCACCAAGTCTCGCATCAAAACTGATTTGAGAAGTATCAAGTGTATCCACCTAGCCTTCAAATATGTCATTTCCATTGTTATGTGGAATGTTGTTTTAAAACATCAAGTGTATCAAGTGTATCCACCACTGCCCTTCACCAGTGCGCCTCCAGTGTCGCTGCTGACCGTCGAAAAATGAGAGAAGAAGGAGAGAGGAGATGAAGTGCAGCGGCAAGAAACAGGAAAACAGAAGCACCGAATAACCGCGCAGCAGTCCGAAATTTAGTTCAATTTTTGGTTCGATCTCTCACTTTTATTCGAATCAAGGTAGGATTCTAGACTTTATGAACTTACTCATTGATATGGATTGTATTTTCTCTAAAAATTTGCCTTGAACCATGTTGAGATTGCTGAACTCAAACGTGAGCCCTTGTTTTGATTTTGAGCTTTAGATCATGAAATTGGTTGTTGAATCGTGAAATTGAATCGCGTCATAATTACGTTAGCTTTCTAGAGTGATGTTTATGTGATTAATCTTAGTTTTGGGTAAACTAGTGTTCGAAATTGGATCTTGTTATATATTTAGGGGTTTTTGTCAAATTACGACATTTTTGTGAAATTGACACCAATCGTGTGAAATTGGTATAGAGAATATCTCATACTTCGAATTCCATGCATTTTGAATATTGGAACGGTTATTCAAAAAGATATTCGGGTTGATGGAAATATGGAAAATCATGAATTTGGTTTAAAAATTTATAAATTGGTACTAAATCTGTGATATTGAATCATATATGAACCTAAATTGCTAAAAACATGACTATACTATGTACTAAGGTCGGTTATGGTACTTGACATGAGTTGAGCTAACATAGGTTTATCCCTCACTTCGATGATTTGATTAACTAATTATGTGATAGGGCAATTGTAGATTTTCCCTTTTCCCACCATTTGATATGTCCTTGGGTTGGTATGTCATTCTTACTATGGTATGTCTAAGGATTGGCGATGGCATCCGTATGTGAAATTATGTGGATCTGGATAAAGTATGTTCATTAGGACCGGTTACAGTATTTGGGAATTGTTGGGCCAACCTATGTTTGCCCCCAGTCTTAATGGATTGATTAGATAAAATACGTATAGATGGGTGTTTCATCATTATTTGATGCACACATGCGTTGACATGTCATTCTAGTTAGGATGTGCTTAGGGAAATGTAATGTTATCCATGTTAGAAGTTTTGTTGGAGCGTGGAGTCAAGGTGTGATTGCGATGTAGCGATTTTGTGTCAATGATGTAGTGATTGACACGGTTGGAAATTGGTACGGGGGAGACCCACCCATTCGGTTAAGTTTGTAAGTTTTGGCGTGGCTCTTTGTTGCCTTTTATGAGTTACGGGGGAGACCCACCCCCTCGATCGAGAACCGTAAGTCTGGGCGTGGTTTGAGATGTGTAAATGGGGGAGACCCACCCCCTCGATCGAGGATCGTAAGTCTAGGCGTAATTTGAGATGTGCACATGGGGGAGACCCACCCCCTCAGTGTAAGTCCATAAGTTTGGGTATAAGTTAGTTGAGTGTGAATACGACCGATGTTATATTCATGGTGGTTGGGTTATGATAGCAGTATATGCCTATGTGGTACATATGTTTATTGTAGATATCTTGTCATTATAGATATCTTCGTTGTAGATATTCTTGTCATGGATATTTCTTATATAGGTATCCGTATAATGGAAAGTGTGGGAAGTGGGGATGGACGCATAATGCTTACGTGCATTGGTGTTATCAATAGTGTATGCAACAACAAGGATATTAGAATAAGGGCTTGTTGTGAATTACTTCTCTCACATGAAACCTATATATACAGTTGTGCTTTATAACCAAACGTTAGAATTAGATCGTGAGTATAGACTTGATATGATAAAATGTTTACCAGCAATATGGTTACTTTTATTAGAAAAATGGGCATATGATATCTAATTTTTTTTATGGAAAGAGTATCGTGCTTCTTTATGGCTATGGCTTATACGTATCGCATGCCTCCCTTGCATATCATAGATTTAGTTCATATTGTCTATTATCCTACTACTGGGGCTCAGCCCTCCTACCATTTTTCAGGTTAAGTGGAGGAGCTGTTGAGATTTTAAGCAAGGATGGGAAGAGCAAATGCTTTTAGATCTTTGCCCTTCATTTTATCTTATTGTATTTATTTGGATGAATGTATATAACTTTTACATTTTAACTTATGTTGTTGGATAAATGTACAGCCATAAGGCCTTTTTCATTCAATTACATGCATTTGAGCTACCTTGGGGTAGTCTTTAGTTCTCTTTATTTCTTTTCTAATTTAGTTTAGCTTATTTATGCATTGCATGGGCTTACATTGTTGTTGTTAGATACCTTGGATGGACATAGATTATTTTTATTGATGCTTGGATGGGCTTATGTTGTTGTTGAGTTGTTGTTTTCATGTTTACAGGTCTTTGCCCGCATTGCCCATTTCAGGATAGTCTTAAAACAGGGAAAACTCTACCGAAATTTTTTAAAAAGAGTTAGAATATTTTTCAATTGTTTTAGAGATTCTTAAAAGAAACATGTTATATTATTTTAAACTAACATTTTAAGAAATAAAAATAGGGCACAAGCTTCTATTTTTTGTATCACCTTATGTTTTTAGTGCTATCCGGGGTCAGAACGTTACAGATGGTATCATAGCTTTACGCTCAAATACCTTAGGACTGTAGGAAGGGTCGGGTGTTATACCGAGAGGGATGAATTGCATATCACATTCATCTCTTGCATGCTTGTATGCCTATGTGCGGTGTGATTTCTTGCACATGCTATGTGATTACATAGGTATGGAGGTAGGACTTTGCGGATGATATTTCTTACATTCAGCGTCTGGGTTACTGGTTTGGGGTTCCATTTAGAAAGGTGTCACCCGAACGTCCATTGTACTTGAAAATCTAGGCGAGTGGTTTAGATTGAGGTATCACTCCAATTAGCCTCCTCGGTATGTGATGCTATGATGATATGCTTGTGTATAAGTCTTAACATGCGTTATGATAGACTTGCTGTCTCTCGGATA
Source organism: Sarracenia alabamensis (assembly GCA_035668455.1). Classification (NCBI taxonomy): domain Eukaryota; kingdom Viridiplantae; phylum Streptophyta; class Magnoliopsida; order Ericales; family Sarraceniaceae; genus Sarracenia; species Sarracenia alabamensis. Next base: position 6,085 of record JAULLH010317644.1, read on the forward strand.
GCTGGTATCTTACATGTGGGAGTAGAATTATGATGGTTATGTGAGAGTGGGTAGACCTATGAGTTAGGTGGCTACCCGGGGTGGTCTGCATTGGTTTGGTGGTTTGCACATCGTAGGTCCTGCTATGCCGTGAGCCGTATGTTCTCGTGCCTTATCTGCGCATCGTGAGTTATGTACTATCGGGTGAGTATGAAGGGGTGCACTTAGCACGATGGAATGTGAATGGGGACATAGTGGATGGCAGCATGATGTGATGGGATGTGATCCCTCAGGGTAGATGCTTTGTCTGAGAGTTTCCTCTTTTGAGAATGACATGTCCTAAGTGACTGGGATGACGTTGTGTCATCACTAGTATCTTGTTTTAGATCAGTGTCTTGTGCCGGGGGTACATGTTTAAAGTGTTAGACTCGGCACAGCGAAAATTTTAAAAAATTTGGATTTGACGATTACGTGACCATAAAATACTTATCGGCTCATTTTTCATGAAAAAGGCGAAAGATAACATCGATATAGGATAGAAATATACCGAATGAAACTTGTAGTAAAGTTTCTATGTTCCACGTGTTGAGACGAGACCACCTGGTGATCTTCTCACGTATGACCCGACGCACGTCTCGACTCCGGCATGTGGGCACCAATCCGAATCGAGTCCTTGGCTTCTACACACTTTAGATCTCTCCAAAAGATGCTCAAAAAACACCAAGAGAGGAGAAGGGAGGCGACGCCAAGAGAGGGGGGAGAATTAGGTTTATTCTCTTTCTATGTTCTATGTCTTATTTTTAATGCATTAGGATATATACATATATATCACCTTCCTAATTTGCATTAAAATAATGCAACCATTTTAGGGATTAATCCCCTCCTAGGGCCAGCCATGCATTAGTGAGGGAGACAATTAATTTTGTTTTTATTTTTAATATATTTCAATACATTAAAAATATACCAAGTGTATATATATCCTTGAGATATTAGCAATATCCAATATACACTTAACTAAATTAAATCTTTATCTCACATATTAGGGCCGACCACTTAGGGGATCTCCTTAAAATGCCACTTTGCCCATTTTACTTTTGAACATTTTGTTTAATAACCTAACTGTCCAGGTGAAAAATCCACCGAACAAATTAAATTAAATAATATCTGAAGGCAATCAAAAATAAACCGTGCGTATAAACGGGCTACGTGAGGGATCACGAGGAAGTATAGGACTCAGGCTAACCGTACGAGAAAACCGAACATCCTTAACTCAACCCCCGAGTTAGATCCTTTCTTGCACGAACCAAGACTTATTCCACTAAAGGTCCTGATTGAACTCCCAGCCATAACTCAATTTGTGTCTCAGGTTTCTAATTATCATTTGCACTATAGTCTCTCCACGTTTAAGATATGGACTCCCGATAATCGAATTAGGTTACTAAAAACCCAGTTCGATAATCCTCTTTTCCTCGCAACCGTGCCGATTAACTTATTGAGTATGCCGGATCAACCGATCCACTATACAGATTTGGCATAGTCAAACTTATAAGCAAAGAACATGAGGGGGAACTCCTCAACCTAAGTCGGACGTGGTTTCGGTCAGTTGATTATCAACCATCGATCGAATAATAACAGTACCCAACCCACCGGTCATATTGATCTCAATATCGAAATCTCAGTCATTGGTGACTCAAAGCACTGCGCATTATCCGAACATGATTCGATCAATCACGTCGGGATTAAGAGTATGTGCAATACATGATAATATAGGATGTGGATCAATTCGCTTAGTCAGTATAGAATTGATCATTCTATTGATTCTGCTCAATACACTCCCAGCGTACTAACACATCGAGCTCGAACATCAAATTCTAAGACTAGAATTCGAGCAGTTCGACTTAGCCAAGACCTGCTACTATAACGATGTGCAACAATCGTACCAATGGATTGTCTGGGTTCATTGAGATTGTGAGCCCACTTGTACATTCGTCAGAACCTTTTACCTGATCTTCCACGCTTCATTCATCGAATCAAATACTGGACAAAATATACGGACTATGCATTCACACATCATACACACAATATATATTAAATAGTAAGTGCAAAAACATCTCAAGTGTTTTTCATTAATATACTAGGGATCCAAGATAATAAAATACATAAAAGCTTGGCTTTTAAATATACTATCCTAACAATCTCCCATTTATACTCAAAGCCATGCAGGTACACATCTAACACCTAACCCTTCTACATGCTTATCAAAAACTTTATGAGACAATGCCTTTGTAAAAGGATCCGCTAGGTTCTCCGCAGATGCTATCTTGGAAAAGACCACGTCTCCCCGCTGCTATATCTCCCGGATGAGATGATACTTCCTCTCTATGTGCTTCCCCTTTTTTGTGAACTCTAGGTTCCTTCGAGTTTGTAACCACTCCACTATTATCTCAATAGAGTACAATGGCTAACTGCACTAAAGGTACCACATCCAAGTCCAATAAGAAGTTCATGAGCCAAACTGCCTTCTTAGCTACGTCTGAAGCAGTAACATATTCGGCCTCCATGGTAGAGTCAGCAATACAAGACTGTTTGTCACTCCTCCAACTGATGGCTCCTCCTCCCAAGGTAAACACATAGCCCGAGGTAGACCTCCTAGAATCTCTATCTGCCTAGAAATCAGAGTCAGTGTACCCCAAGGGTACAAGACTATCTGCCTGGTACACCAACATATACTCCCCAGTCCTTTTTCAGGTACTTGAGTATATTTTTGACCGTAGTCCAATGCTCTTCCCCTGGATTAGACGGATATCTACTCACCATGCCAACAGCATAATAGATATCAGGTCTAGTGCATAGCGTAGCATACATGAGACTCCCTACTGCTAAAACATAAGGGATACCTCTCATCCTCTCTATCTATTGGGATGTTCCTGGACACTGATCCTTAGATAGAGTAATTCCATGTCTAAAAGAAAAAAAATCCTTTCTTGGAATTTTCCATGCCAAAACGAGCAATAATCAAGTCAATGTAATGAGCCTGGGATAAGCTCAACATCCTATGTGATCGATCTCGTAAGTGGTTAATCCCAAGGATTTGGCCTACTTCTCCCAAGTCCTTGATGTCAAATTGACTTGACAACCATACCTTAACCGATGATAACAACCCCACACCATTACCGATTAGGAGTATGTCATCAACATAGATGACTAGAAACAGTGTAACGTCCTGACCTAAATCAATAAATAATCTAATATGGAATTATCCAAATACCGGATACCGGATCTTATGCTGAATATTTATTTCTTTAAAACACCGATGTAAGAAAAATGATGATATTTTTCTTGTTAAGAAATTTTAGGAAAAACGTTAAAAAATATTCTAACTCTTGAAATTTTTAAAAATTTTGGCAGAGTTTTCCCTTTTTTTGGACCTTCCCGAAACGATCAATGGCCTGTAAACAAGGTACCTGGACATACAAATAACAACAATCCGCATCCAGGGCAAACCTAGACTATTCTAAACTACATCAAGCCATTATCCGACACAACAACACTATTCAAAGCTTTAACAAGCCGATTTCCGGCACAATAACATAACTAAACAACAAACAATACTAATCTCATGATATCTACGGGGCGGCCCTTAGGCACTTGCAACCAATAAGCCATATTATATTGAAAAGCTAACTAAACTGAAATGGAAAATAAAACTACCCGTCGACATCTCACATGCATACAAGAGACGATAAATGGCCTTATGGCCGTACAGTAATCCAACGATAGAAAATAAAGTACAGATGAATATACATTCATCCAAGTGAAATGTAAATAACAAACTAAATGTATGTGAACTGATGCTTCTCCTATCCTTGCTCCAGTTATCCAAAGCTCCATGTTGCTTAACCTGAAAAATGTTGGAGTGGCTGAGCCACGGATGTTGGATAAAAGACAAAATAAACCGCAAAATGATATACAAGGTTGATTGTGCAGTAATATAAGTAAAAGGTTTTTAAGATAGAACCATAATCATTTTTGTTGTCCAAAACCATGCCTGCATAACCTAGTTTTACTATAAAAATCTCATTTATCACAAAAGCTTTTGGTAGAAAAGTGCTGGTTCTAAACTAGTCTTTTTATCATTTTGTATGACTTACAGTTCAAGGTAATAATCAACTATGTTTCGTGCTACTGGTACACTTTGTGAGGAGGGAACTAATCTCATTCCTGACGTGATGAAATGATCATTGTGCATCAAATATGTCACAAGAAATACTCTCATCTACACGAAGTGTGATACATGGTGCTACGTGTCGAAGCCGTAAAAGAAGCTGAAAATCTAAGATAGGTGCATCTACATCTCATAGGTGACAACATGCTCATGCTTAAATATATAATGCACATATAATCCAAACCAACACCATGTATCGTAAAGTAAACAAGCTTTGTCCCATACCATAGCTCGTAAACGTTACGCGTACATACTCACACACCCACGTACCGTAAAGTAGACAAGCTACGTCCCATACCACAGCTCGTAAACTTTACGAGTACATACGCACACACACCCGTGGAACGGACCATGGGTAAATGGTGAGTCTCATCTCGGTTGTACAACCCCCACGGAACTCTCATCATGTACGAATCATACGGCTCACTTCAATGTATATTGGGAAGTGGCCATCGTCCATTGTACAACCCCCACAGAATAAGTCAACGTAGACCAACCTCATGGGTCACTTTAACGCTAGTTGGAAGCCTGAGACTCTACCTCTACCCCTCTCTAGTCCCCTCATCCACATCACAAGCATCCATCACATAAAGTCACAAAGATATGAACAATGTGCACCAACAGATCACAAAGATCAACTCACACGTACCTGTAAACATAATGTGCAAGGGTACCTATACCGATCATCCAATAATAAATCTTAAATATAAAAGCTTAGGCTATTAAAAAGTGAGCCAGAGGATCATCAAACCATGATAAGATCTAACACAAAGGTGTCTAAGTACATGTCACAACCAACATAAAGATATCAACCCAAGGGATATCCTAATCAACACTTACCCCGATCACAACTAATAAAGACTATTATAAGGGTGCCTATGCCATTGCCAAGTCCATATGCCAAAGCAAGAAGGTATGGCTAATGTAAGTTAGCTTAAAACTTCACACAGTCATATCAAATAATTATATGATTCAACCTTCCAAGGTAAGGCTATTGTAAGTGAGCCTACGCATTCCAGAATACATCCAAACGATACCCAACACCATATCTTAACATTGAAACATAGAGTATGAAAAGGGAGCCTAAAATCTCATAAACTCCAAGCATTTATGAATATATATCTCGACATCCAACCCTTAATTCAATCATAAACAACATCTCACAATTTCGTATTTAGCCACCACACCCTAGGCTATGTGTAAGGGAGCCTAGGCATTTTCACATATTCCAACAATACATTTCACTCCTCAAAATACGGAGGCTATTAAAAGTGAGCCTAAGGGTCATCCAATGTACTAACCAAACTCTAACACGACACAAGCACCTACACATAATTTCATAAATTTAGAGCCAAAGTTATCTAAATTCACATAGCCAAATCTCCAACTAAAAAGGGAAAAGTAATTTCGCTTAAGCATCTTCCATTACCTCAAACTACGCTCAACCATAAGACAAATCAAGGAAGAGCATGTTCCAAATGTTTTCAATTAAATGCGGAGGATTAACCTCCTTCCAAAAAATCCGGTTACTACGAATGTGCATCTTGCACATGTTAAGGGCATTAAATACTCAAATCCATATCCGAAAGGCTACAACATCTCTAGTTTAATTACCCGTCAAGGAAACTAACAACGTTCCTATAAATCACAAGATTCGGGCCTAAAACGTGGTTACCAACTTACCCTCTTGCTAAGGAATGTCGATTCCGCTTACCTAAAAATTCTCAAATTCAAATCATAGACTATATGATATGTCAACTACGCATAATCGATATCAATTTCGATAAATTATAGGTATAAGGTCAAAATTCCCAAATCTAGGCCAAGAATACCCAAATCAAACCCTAGTTTGTTCAAATCCGAAATCGATTCAATCATAATAATTCTATCAAGATAAAATGGTTATCTTGAGGCTCTATAACAAGTTCTAATAGCTAAAATCAATATTTAAACAAAAAAAAAGAACAAATGTCAGATTTCGGCCCTCTATAAGCTCAAAATTCCCAAATCTAGGCCAAGAATACCCAAATCAAACCCTAGTTTGTTCAAATCCGAAATCGATTCAATCATA
>JAULLH010318746.1:0-12354 GCA_035668455.1 Sarracenia alabamensis
TGCCCACACGCCGGAGGTGAACACGTGCGCGGGTCATACGTGAGAAGGTCCCGGGGTCGTCTCCAACGCGACGTGGAATTTTGGTTTGAGATTTTCGACAATCTCCTCAGGTATATTTCTGTCCAAAGTGGTTTGGCACTTTTAGTTTTGGGCCAGCCATGGAGAGAAAACACACCACTAAAGCAAACAAACCCTCAATTAAATAGTGCATACACACCACTAGAGCAAACAAACCCTCAACTACAGTTTAACCATACGACCTGCTCCATTGAGCTTGTATACCAGCTACAAGTTAAATTGATCGGATAAAAAATACTAACTAAGCTTTTCTAATTAGTTATGCACATGCTTCATAGCCATTATCCTTTAAATGGTGTCCTTCTCCCAACCTCCATAGTTAATATACATCAATTTGCCCATTTCAATAACCATCTCGGCTTCTTTTCCACAGAATTGCATTACTATTTCTTATATCAAATGATGATATTGATGCTTGGGTATTTTGTTTGATCGGCAAATAGCAGAAAAACTTGTATTAATTGTGTAAAACGGAGCCATAAAAACATGAAAGGCCTCAGAGTAGCATAAACTACTACTGAATGCTACATATATGAGACTCCTCACGTACCCAATAATATAAAACTGGATTACAAAAGATGACAAAATGCCAACCCAAACAAAACAGATTATCACACTAGAACAAGCAATTCAAAAATAGTACAGAATCTATAGAGCCAACTAACCTAGGGACAAAGTGTGCTACGACATCATTCCATGATTGGTATAGAACTCCATTTCAAATCCAAATCCAAAACTTCAAGCGATTCCAATCCACCACTATTACAAAACCACTTCAATTAACATCATGTAAACAAAAGACATAGCAAAACCATTTGCACCATTGACCTTAGACAACAAAACCTTTTGCTACAATTTAATTAGCAATCCAAGTCCAAAATAAGACCTTTGACGGCATAACCGTGGCAGAACACCAGCATACCAACCAGCCCATAGAGGATATCAACACCTCCATTTAGCATTAGAGATTGCTAACATCAACTATGTTACCATGAAGAAATAGCAGCACCAATTATACATTAAATAACACCAAAGCATGGATTAGAATAGTAGCACACAATTGACAGCACCTCAGCCCAGCCAGTAGATGAAACAAAATCACACATTTGCTTCCATGCTGAGGAAGAAGTTACACATCAAAAGAACATGACAACACCACAACACTTGACAGCACCACAAAAGATTAGACATCAACCAAAATGAGGCAAAAACCAATGATGATGCACATTCCTTGGCTTGGTTGGCAGCAGAACATGGGTAGCATAATAGTATCAAGATATGACTATACCATGCAAAATTGTAGCAGCATATGGTGTAGCAGAAAAAAGTAAAAAATATAGTAGCAAAAGTGCCAAAAAGCTCATTCAATTGCACAGTAGGCCACTTACTGGAAGACGTAGCTATATTTATCCCCCCTCCTTGATAGTCATATCTATAATTCTTTCCACAAAGCATTTCTCATTCTCCCAATAATCAATTCCCAACATCTTACCTATTTGTATAATTTTTTCAGCCACTTTCCGTAACTGTGCATTCCTAATTTGGATATCGAATGATGAGATTGATGTTTGGTCTATAGCGACTACCACCCCATCACTTGTTGTATGATTGTTTCTTGATCTTAACTTTACCACTTATTTTTGCTTTAGGCCTTTTTTTTTTCTTTGCCAGTAATCTCTTCTCCTTTGCTATTTTCTCTGTCTTCTTACTCTTACACTTGGTATTCACAGGTCTTAGCGATTTTGATCCAGACAGTGCCTTTCCATTTTGGTGAAAGTTGTAATCTTTGACCCTTATAGCCTTATCTACATCTTCCATATTGTCTGCCTCATTGGCATCATACAGGTTGTGTTCAACGTCTCTATCTTCTGCCACAACCTCCCTAAGGGTGAAAGTATCTTCAGCCACAACCTCCCTAATGGTGAAAGTATCTTCATCCAAAGCCTCCATATGAGTACCATCTCCGTGGCCCAATGAGGACAAGACTTCTCCAATCGGCTTGACCGCTTATGGGACTGCCTCCACACCTTTTTTTGGCAACTACCTTATCTGTGTTTTGGGGCCTAGAACTCTCAACTGGCTATCTCATGCCACACCACTTTGTAGGTCAACTTTTCAGCTGCTGACATAGGTTTAAGCCATTGGTTTGGTGACCCTAGAATTGATTCACCTACTTGGCTAATACTAACCATCACTTCCATCTCCTTCTATTGCTTCTTCCTTGTGGGAGTTGAGTTCTGTGTAGACCAACAATGGTTACTTTCCATATGAGGAAAGTTACATTCAGAGCAATATATTGGATAAATTATATTATCTACTTTTAACTTGTACAAGTGATTGATCCAACATTTGTGATCTGTAATGATAGGGGCCCTTCCAAACTCCAAATGTAGTCTGTTGCTTGTTCTTGGATCAACGCTAAGGGTTTTGACCCATACATCACCGAGCTTAGTGAAAGTGTCTTCACACCATGCATGTAATGGGAATCCTACAAAGGTCACACCCACCCTCCTATTGTCATTTGCCTCTCGAATGTTCCATTCATACTACCTCGAAGTATTTCTCGATACATGCCCTCTCATTTCGCATGAAATTAATCTTTTCCTCCTTACTCGTGAACTGCAATAACACTTTCGTGCCTCCAAGTGCTTTAATGTTGAGCACTGGTATATCCTCCTTGCACAAAAATTTGGCAGCATCTTGATTTGAAGCAAAAACTTTGGGAACTCCCATGAGGCAAAACTTCTTCCACTCCATGTCAATGTTAGTAGCTTCCACACTTCATCCCATTTCTAGGCCCCGCTGAGATGCATTTTGTCCCCTATTGGCAGGTGTTTGAGCCCCTAGTCCAAAGCAACAAGGGGTTGTATTGTTCTTGCTTCTCATAACAGATTTGTTGTGGAAATCGAAAAATGCTCTTTTGACAATGATTCTCTTATCCAAGGACTACACTCCTTCAAATTTGTTGATTACGACATCCACAATAGCCTCATTAACAAACTTGATGAACCCGAACCTAGATTGAGTTCTCCACCATCTTCTTTGAGGAATGAAGGCCTCCAAGACATACCCACACTATTGAAATATCATCCATAACCATTGAGAACTCTGATTGGGTAGATTATCCAAAAAAATAGTGAAACTGTTGTTTTGAGCCTTCACTCCATCACTAGCTCTCTCTTTCTCACAATCACCCTCTATAGAATCCATCTCCATTAACTGGTTAGCATTTGAGTTTAAAATACCCCAAACAACCACAGAACTCAAAACTCCTCACCACGCCACAGAAACAAATACCCCAAACAGCCACAGAACTCAAACACTATCAGAACTGAAAAACGCAACCAAGAACTCCAAACAGTCACAGAAACCCAATATAAGGCTAAAAATACAAAATACCTCAATCTTTGAGCTCAAAACGATAAACGAATTACAGAATCTCAATCATAACTGAAAGTAGACAGAGATTGTACTTGCTGCCTCATCGCTTTAATGAAAAGAACACTAATTAAGAGGCTTGAAAATTAACATGCAAGGAACTTTGTTACCAAGATCAATCTATAGTTGTTTTTGCATATTAACTCCATTCATGTAGGCTTTTACTTCAAGGTGTAGTGTTGAGTTATATTCATGGTGTTTTGTGTAACTGAATTACAATTTAAAGCTTTTCATTGTTGAAGTAACTTGTCCCACATCATATTGCTACAGGAAAGGACACGTACCCGAGTATTATAAATATGGCTAAGGCTCCCCGGTGTTCTGCAGCTTGGATGATTAGCTCGCATTTTTATGTGGCTGCATCGTGCTTAATGGTTGTCTTTCCAATATATTTTTTTTAAGATCGGATTCCATGTTCATCGTATTTGTTGTTCATGCAGAAAATAAAGTGGATTCAATATTTATTACCAGGTGATAGAAAATATTTGTTTAACTCTTTAAAAATATATATTCATTTTGCATTCAATAATAAACTCAACGACCTGATGATTTATATATATATATATATATATATATGAAAAACGATTATATCCAGTAAGAGCATTACTGAGCCCTAACAATATTTCTCTAATATATTGGGCGGTGTGCTGTCATGGAATTGTCAAAGTATTGGCTGTGTGGTTTGCAGAAGTTTGTTAGCTTGGAATTGAAATTGGTCTGGCTTGGTCTTATGTCATGGATTAGTTAAATGGAATATGTTTCTTGAATTGTTTGTAGTAGTGTGATTACAGTATTTTGTATTGATTGGTCCCTTGTAATCTCGGGGGCATGAGAAGTTCATGTATGTAACATCTAATTGTTGCTTGGTCTTCTGTCATGGATTTGTTAAATGGAATGTGTTTCTTGAATTGCTTATAGCGGTGCGATTACAGTATTTTGTATTGGTTGGTTTCTTGCCAATATTTTGTAACTTCATCTTGTAATCTCGAGAGCATGAGGAGTTTATGTATGTAGCATCTAATTATTGCTTGGTCTTCTATCATAGATTAGTTAAATGGATTGTGTTTCTTGAATTGCTTGTAATAGTGTGATTACAGTATTTTGTATTGGTTGGTCTCTTGTTAATATTTTGTAACTTCATCTTGTAATTTCAGGTGCATGAGGAATTTATATATATAGCCTCTAATTGTTGTTTGCATCTACTCAAATGTCTTTCATACTCTCCTGACTCGGCTTGCACTATTAATACAAGTTCATTTTACTGTTTGCTTATCAAAAAAAATGAATTTCTCTCATATAAAGTAATTGCCCTCTAAGTGGGTGAACCAAATCAAGGCCTCTACCCTGTTGATTTCTTCAGCTTCTGATAAATATATATGTTGCTGACGAACCACACTGAAGCAAATAATAATAATAATAATAATTATAATAATAATAATAATAATAATAATAATAATAACAACAACTCGATAGGCTAGTCCAGTGATTTAAAGTCATCATTGGGATCAATTGTAAACTTTAAGGTTTTCTGTTCGACTTTCACGGTAAGGTTTTGTGAATTAGTTTATTAGTTTCTGTACTCACATGATGTTGATTCATTTTCTCCCAACTCCCAAGAAAATTAATATTCGAAGGGAACAAATTCAAATGAAAGTACCCTTACTTAATCGATACATATGGTTTGTAAGTGATTATAGGTATTCCAAGATTTTATGTTTTATGGGTAAATCAAAAGGACCGCTGTCTTGAGGTGATTTCTCCATTTTCAAAAAAAAAAAAAAACATAAAAACAACAACAACAACAACATTAAAAATAAAAATTAAATAAAAATGAAAAACAAAACTCATACATCAAAGCTAGAAGGGTACAGGAATGAGGATGGACCACAACATGAGTATGATATGGTAATGAACATTATCAAGATGGGTCATTATTTGAGAGAAACGATTTGGAATGGAACTATCTTGACTTAATCGATATTTATGATTAGTAAGTGATTAAAGATATCCAGATGTTTTACAGTTTATAGGTGGATCCAAAAGAGGTGGTTCATCTGTCATAAAAATAATTAAATAATAATAATAAGATTAAAAGTATTAAAAAAAAAAACTCGTGAAATTTTACCCACTTAGCTACAAATTCTAACTTTTGTCGCAAATTATTTATTTTGACACATCAGCCTTAACAGATTCCATGAAAAGGTAAATATGATAAAGCAGCAATGTGGGAATGAAAAACCAAAACAAAATGGAAATCCAACTTGACAGAAATCCAACAATTGTTAAAGCCAATCCAAAAAGGCAAACATAGCAAAGCAAATCTATTTATATTTCTATTAATCAAGCCCATAGGTTTGATAGAAGCCAAGCCTGCTCTGGTAGTAGCCTCAGCTAGTATAAAAATGTGGGAACATGGTTTTTTTTTTTTCCAAGAATCAATATGCTAAAATCAACTCCAGTGTGGACATTAAAGAAAATAAGGATGATTCATAAGCTGATGCATAATTTATAATCGAATTTGGGAATATATATAATAAAATAAATCCAGAGTGATCTGGAATAACCACACAAAAGTCACATCCAGCAGAGAGACACCAATCAGATACATATAGTCTACAATGCAAAGATTCAAAAAAGAGAGCTACACAAGATGAACTCTTGTTCCCAAATTCCTGAGCTCACTAATCTGACTAATCCGCACGCATATTCACTCATAGGTACAAGCTCAAAAAAAAAAAAAAAAAAACTTGTATGGAGTTAAAGGTGCCAGTTGTGACAATTATTAGATGTCAACAGAAAGTCATCTCCGGGAATCTATGACCAGCCCAGAACATAGTCAAGAACATAGACCAAAGCCAGGGAGAATGGATAGAAGACGAAAGCCACAAGAGCTGTCCAGAGAGGGAAGGTGGTGCGGAAGCTAGCAAATGCACCCATCACAATACAAACAATAAAAATAACCAACACTTCTGATGAGAAGTCCCATGTCAAATCTCTGACATAAACGAGGGCTAAGAAGACCGATAAGCAAAGGACGTTGTTCATGGTTACTGCCCCATATAACTGCAAACAGGAAATTCAGGGAATAGTAGTAAGTAGAAATGGATTGTTCCCACTAAAAAACTCAAATCAATAACACCAACCGAATATAAATTGGGAACAGGTTCTCTCCAATCCCCAGTACAATTCCATAATCTTTGAAGGGGCCACTCCTCTCCGGAGCCCGCACCAAGATATTGTCCGAATTGAGCCTCGTGGGCACACACGGTTTTGTTTTTTCTCTTTGGAGAAGGCATTTTGGTAGGTTGAGGGTGTAGCACACCTTATAAGGTGAGTAGAGAACCCCTAACTGGGTGATGTGGGATTCATATTCCCTACATTATTCCCCCAGCCTGTGGGGCCCTGTGGGGCCACATGGTAGAGTTAGGGTTCTCATAGACAGCACCAATTGAAGAGACCACCCACTGTCGGAGTCCGCTCCAAGATAGTCTGATTTGTGTCTTGTGGGCATACGTAGTTTTGTTTTTCCTCTTTGAAAAATGCCTCTTGGTAAGTTGAGAGTGTAGCAAACCTTATAAGATGAGTTGAGAACCCCTAATCGGGTGATGTGGGATTCATATCCCCTAAAATCTTATTCTATAATTAGTAAGTCGAGAATTAATATCAAATTCAATATCTTATTTTCTCAACAGATTTTTCTTCTTTTGTAGCTTTTTTTGTTTTGCTTTTTGGGATCAATATGTTTGCAAGGTTCTTTCTTGATGGGAGCAGAGGTCTTACAAGATTCTTACTTTAGAGCACATGAGCGTGGTTTGAAAACAAATTCGATCATGCAACTAAGGTTTTATTGATTTTATTTGATACATATAAAGTGTTTAACACCATATTTATAGTTTGTGTTGAATCGTACAATTCTTGTTTGATTCACAATTCACAAAAGTAAGATTTTGAATCGTGATTCGATTCCCAATTTGATAACAATGGAAAAGGGAACTGGACAGGTTCAGTTGGGACAATTTTGGAGCCAAAATTGGCCCACTTCAATGATCTGATTGTTTATTTTATTGTTTCTACATTACATATTAAATTGATCGGATACCATCACTGTATGAACAAATCATATTTGTATTAGAGAAAAAAAAACGGTGAATGGCAATAAATGGAGGACTCCAAATCTCCAATCCTTAAGTGGGCTCACTTTGAATCCAAAATTGCCCCAACTTAACTGGTCCAGTCTATTCTTGGAATGAAGAGAAATTGTTCCGATATAAATTCCAGTGGGGAAACAAACCTCAGAGAAAGTTAACGAGGCTGATCTCAGGTTTTTCCTGCTCGCAAAGATAATTGCTGATACTGCTTCACTCGAGTTGGTAGCCAAAGGCAACACGATAAATGAGATGAAGAAAGATGGAATGCTCGTAGCATCAGAGAAATTATCGACAGCATCTACTAAAGGATCGGCAAATGCAGCTGCAATAAGAGTCCCCAGCAGCAGAAGCAACACTGCTTTAAAAGAAGTTCACTTAGGATTGTCAACAGCCTCGACACTTTCATCAGTTTGATTCCCCAAAAGAGCGTGCTCTCTCTTTGTTTGCTGTAAGTGTATAAACATGACATCATAAGCCTGTCTTGGTATGCTTGATTAACTGGATTAGACATGGGATTAAATTATATATCCCATAAAAATTAAAAAATTATGGATTAAGACATGGGATATGCAATCCAATCGCATGTCTAATCCGATCAATCAAACTTGCTCTCAATGTTTTGGTGCTATAGAAATTCAACATGTCACAAACATACATGCTCAAAGGCATCCAGATATTTTACTGTGGCAGGCCCAGCCGGATGAGAAGCAGCCCCAGTCTGAGAAGCAGTGCCTGTCTGAAAAGAAGCACCAGACCGCTTTGCCTCTTCAAGCCATTTAGAGATTCCCGCGATGAACTCACTCAACTGAATTTTCTGATCACTTGACGTATCAAAATCTGTCATCACTTTATAAGCAGCATCGTTCTCGTCTAAATTAATCTCATCAAACCGGATTCCTACGATCAAAGCTTTCAATTCATCAAATGAAATATACCCATCACTATTCCCATCAATTGCCCTAAATAGCCTGCCATAATCCATTAAAGAGAGTGAGAAAACGTGAAAGCCTGCAATCAAAATAGTTAGTGAGAAGTATAAACAAAACTCACTTCTCTATAACTCCTTCATTAGGTGTGCCATCATCCCTTAGGAGCCTTCCTAGCGCACGCATCTTTAGATGTTGTAGAATTCCGGATATTACACGCTTATGCTTTACATAGTCAAGTTTTCTCTTTTGTATCCACGGTTGAAAAACCTACATTCAGAGAAGAAAAGTTAAGCATCGACAGGCAAAACTATGACAAATAAAATCTGAAAAACCGGGGAAAAAGTTAACCAGCCAACTACAAGGTTCAACCTGATAACAAAAGTCCCCATGCTTAAAGTTCCGAGTGCAGGTGCCAGGTTATATAACATTGCAAATATTTATGTGAATTCCTCACTTTCTGAAAGATGATGGCAGGAATACTAAAAAGCCAAAGGTATACACATCCTTTCTTACTTCCGAGAATTTTTCAACAATGGTTTGCTCCTAACTAAGAAAAGGGGAGGCCAAATCTGAGGATTTATATGACCCCATGCTACATTTCCTTGATGCAAGTATGGAAAGTTTAGTAACACCATCAGTCCATTTTGCAAATGAATGGTTAATCCTTCAGGGACTAGCTTCCTTTTCAAAACTCTGTATACCTATATGTGGTATTCAAACCTGTTTTGAGAAGCCTAAAAAACATGATGTCGATAATCAGATGAAAACAAAATTTGAGAGATCAACCAAGAGACGGTCACATTTGACTATGATCAACGCATAAAGAATAAAAAAAATATGTGATTTGATTTAAGCAAAAGACATCGAAACAGTAATGAAAAGGCAAAAATAAGTGAGAGTGAAAATTCAAGACAGGCTATTCTAAGTTGATCTATATGTCTTCGTCCATTAAATGAGAGAATTCTAGAGGACTCGTATGGTTGACCCAAACAAATTCGCATTGCCAAATGTTTACTTCTGCATATAGTTTCTCTTCCATTCATGCTTCCCAAAGAAAGTTTCCCTATAATCACAAGCACATACAATCCACTAACATGATTGAAATACCTATTTCCAAAATTATCCATGTTTGTTGAAAGCAGATTGGCAATTTTTGCCATTTGTAACGGGCCATTGATGTTGCCATACCCACTTGACGGTGATTAGAGCTTTGAGGGAGTAAAAGAGAATTCCATGGGCAAGGAAGACAAGCTCGTTGAAAAATTACAATTTGTTGGACAACCACTTATCTTCTAAGAAAGGAAGAATATCAACTTGGAATATAAGTACAACATAATATTGAAACAACAGCACAGTAATGACAAAAATCAGGACATGAACATGACAGCAATAGATATTATATTGGTGCATATATGAACATAAAAACCAATTCCTCATTTTTAAAATTATATTTAGTATATAAAAATAACAATGAATGCATAGGTTAGGTTCATATGTAGGGAAAAAAGTAACCGTAGAAAGCTTTAATTTCTTTCTTTTAGATATCTCAAGTATTCACAAGAGAACTAGAAATTTTTAAGGTTTAGGGTTCCACATATTGAAAAGCCCAAAGGAGTTAAAATGTGCAAATGGGTCTCTTTTATTGGGTTAATTACATTGACTTCCCCTGAGAGTTCTGACCGTTGTAGAGACCGACCTTATAATTCATGAAATTACACTAACCATATTGCTTTTACTGGCAATATACAAACACAAAAACACCCCCTACCATTAACTAATGTTAAGAGTGGTTAATGGAATCTTGTTCAAATATTCAAAATACCCCTTTCCAATCTTTACAAAATGTTTCCCTTTCCAGCATTTACCATTTTTATATCCACATATTGCTCCAATTTATTCATCACAAAAGAACTAAGAAATTGAATAAAGAAAATTAAGCATACTGCATAAGGCAGATAACTGCTGAATAGAAAACATATTTACCTGATAAAGACAGTACGAAACAAGTAGCAATAGAGAAACTATAAGTCCAACTAAGATTGCCAAGTGTCTTCCTGAAGTCGAATGCATAACTTGTGGCAATTGTACAACAAGAAATGGGATTACAGAGACGGCCATAATTCTTGCAGAATAGCTAGTAAAGATGTCAGTGCTGACACCAGAACCTGCAAAGATAGAGAGTATCTGTTGGATTATGTAATCCACAAAATAATTGATCAAAACCTTGATAAGGATTTCTCACTGGGATGTCAACAACCGAAGATAATGAAAAATTCCATGAGTGATAAGATGTGTAAAGACTCTAAACATGTACTTGACAACAATCTGTCGTACTTAAAGCAAGGTACCTTAACAATCAATTACTACGAATATGGCATCGAATTCCAACTGTTGTCTTTTTACTCGACAACAATCTGTCTTACTAAAGGAAGGTACCTCAACAATCAAGTACTACGAATATGGCATCGAATTCCAACTGTTGTCTTTATTGGGGGATAAAAAGGTAGACCCCGAATGAACTGAGAATATTAATAAAATAATACATGTATGATGTCACAAAAATCATTGTGCCTTCATTTCGTATAACTTCACTTTGGGCATGTCAGTATTACGCATGTGCTCTTGGCTACCTTAGAGAGAGGTATCCAGACAGACACAGTAGAACTTCAGTTAGTAAGAAATTGCAAGTAAATAACAGTTATGCTTTAACCAAAATAAGATTTTTGTTCATAGGAAAAAGATGATGATTAGGAAATCCCAGGGACATACCAGTTAAGCTACACCCCTTTGTATCTTTTCCATCTATTGCAAATGAATCCTCGAGGTCACACTTGCCAACAATAACACAAGTTCCCCATATTACTGTAAGAAGCATAACTGTAGAACCAGCAAGTAAGCCTATTCCAACAGAAACTTGACTTTGAGCCGTTTCCGTACTTCCAGAGAGTCCAGATACTGCAGAAAAAGAAAGGATTAGGATAGAAGAAACCAATCATTAAGTATGTGCAGTATAAAAGAAACTTCAAAGCATGAATAAGAGGCACTTCAGCCCAGGCCTTACCGAAAACACGAAATCCTAGTTATGACAAAATCAATTCAGAAAAGAAACAACTTGATATCAAAAAGAAAATGAAAAGAGAAAACTACGAGAATATTCTTGTGAGAATATTTAGATTTTGTATATATTGTATAATTAGTAGTGTGATATTTTCCATTCTTAGGTTATGATAGTATTTCCTAGTTTAGGTTTCCCGTAGGCTATATATTTGATGTAGTTCTTAATAATTGTTTAAATCTTTTGGCCAATATCAATAATATTCTTTTGGTATTTTCCTAACAGGCAGTATAAAACAAACCAATATTTTCTCCAATAAGAGGTTATGCAATTGGTGTGTTGTGCTTACCAAATCACTTACCAGCATGTGCTGCCTTAAACCTTCAATTTGTAAGAGATAAAGTTTCTACAAAGCAAAATTACAAGAGAAAGGAACAGTCTTGTAACAGTTACAGTCAAATGAGTTACGGTACAGCAAAATACTGCGATGTGGGGAACATAGTGAAATTCTATTTATTTGATGAATTTTTTTCTAGGGGGATCAAGACTGGGACCTAATACAATGGTATAACTACTTCCAACATCTCAGCCTTAAATGCTGAACTTACTTCTCCAAACCTTTTTCCTGAAAAGTTCCATTCAACTGTTTTCTGATTATGGATGATTTCCCTGAAAATGCATAAAACCTTTATACCTTCTCTGAAGG
>JAULLH010319841.1:0-12351 GCA_035668455.1 Sarracenia alabamensis
ATCCTATATTATCATGTATTGGACTTACTCCTAATCCCGATGTGATTGATCGAATCATGTTTGGATAATGCGCAGTACTTTGAGTCAACAATGGCTGAGATTTCGATATTGAGATCAATATGACCGGTGGGTTGGGTACGGTCGTTATTCGATCGATGGTTGATAATAAACTGATGGAAATCATGTCTGAATTAAGTTGAGGAATTCTCCCTCGTGCTCTTGGCATATAGGTTTGACAATACCAGAATCTTCCAAGTTGATCTTTTGATCCGGCATATCAAAAGGATAAGCGGTGCGGGTGGGAGGAATAGAGGATTATAGAACTGGGTTGTCAGTAACCTAATTCGATTTTTCAGAATCCATATCTTAAACGTGGGGAGACTACAATGCATATGATAATTGGAAACTCGGGGCACGAATCGAGTTAGGGCCGGAAGTTCCGTCAAGGCCTTTAGTGGAATAAGTCCTGGTTGGTGCGAGAATGTATCAAACTCGGGGATTGAGTTAGGGATATCCAGATTCCTCGTACGGTTAGCCCGAGTCCTATACTTCCTCATGATCCCTCACATAGCCCGTTTATATGCACAATTTATTTTTGGTTGGCTTCGGTAATTATTTAATTTAATTCGATCGTTGATTTTTTCGCCGGAATGGTCAGGGTTATAAATTAAATATTCGGGGGCATAATTAGCAAAGTGGGATTTTAGAATTATCCCTAAGGTGGCCAACCCAACTAGGAGTGTGAGAATATTATTTTTGTTAAGTGTATATTGCATATTATCTTTAAGGTAATAAAGTATACACTTAAAGTTATTTTAATATACATTATATATATTAAAATAAAAGCAAAAAGTAATTGGCATCTCACCATACAGTGGACGGCCCTAGGAGAAGTTAATGTGAGCCTAATTTTGGTTAAGATAAGATATCTTATCTTGGTCTCCAAATATTAAGAAGGAGCATATTATATTATATGGAATGAGGATATAATTCCATGGAATAATATATGATTATACAAGACCCTCTCTTCCTCTCCTATTGACCTAGCTGTAGCCCCCCTCTCTCCATGGTGATTGTTCTTCAATTTTTAGACAGGAAAAACAAGTGTGTTGAAGCCAAGAGACTCAACTCGGATCGGTGCCCACACGCTGGAGTCGAGATGTGCTACGGGTCATACGCGAGAAGATCACCGGGTGGTCTCGCCACAACACATGGATTCAAGAAACTCTACGACAAGTTTCAAAAGGTATGTTTCGATCTTAATCGTTATATAGTATGTGCCTTTTCATGAAAAACATGAGATTACGGTTTTTATGTCCCCGTAATCGATCCTAAAACTATTTTTAAAAACATTTGCTGCCCTAACTCTAACAACAAAACACCAATTCGAATATCCCCGTATCGCTTAGTCTTTGATAAATCGTGTCAGCATCTAGTGGAGTTAGAACATCGCGCATTTTGGGATGGCAAAACATTCGATTTTGACATGATAAATGCCGGCAACCATCGCCGACGGTAGCTCAGTAAGCTAGAGGAACTTCGTAATGAGGTATACGACAATTCCCAAATCTATAAGGCGAGAATGAAAGCATTCCACAATAAGCACATTCATAGGAAGACATTCTTGCCCAAGCAAAAATTCTGGCTATTTAACACCAAGTTACGACTGTTGCATGACAAACTCCAATCTCGATGGGAAGGCCACATGTGGTGACCCGCATATACCCGCATGGTGCCTTCCAACAACACAACCCTAAAACTGGCAAATTTCTGCAAGTCAACAGGCAAAGGCTAAAACCCTATGTCGAGGGCATAGCAGTAGACCCCGTAGCCGAGTCAATAGATCTCTCTGACCCAACCCCGCCAGTCGAGTAGCCAACTCGCTATGTCTGGCTGAAGACGTTAAACATAACCCTGTTTGGGAGGGAACCTAGAGGTATTCAAAAAGATGAAGGATCCTCCACCAATGAGAACATTGTTGTGTTCAAGTTAAGGGGAGCAAAAAAGGCAAAATCTCGAGAAATTTTTCATTTTTACGGTCCAGAGATGTTAAACTACTCTCTTAAGCTGAGTTGTTTTCATCGCACGCTGAGGTTAAATGGATCGTGTGCCCAGTTCTGCTCAGTAATAACCATTTCAATGTAGAAGTCTTTATGCCTTGAAACGTAGAGCAAAGAGACAAGGATTCTGTAGATGTTGCCTCAAAGAAAGTTGTTGTGAGCTAGTAGACCACTACAACACAAGTTTCAAAGTGTATTATTATTTTAGAGGTGAACATATCTCTAAGTTGGTCAGGAGATGGATGAGTAAGCCCACTAGATGAGTTGAGACTCCTCTCCATGCCCTTCCTGACACATCCAGCCATAATGCCTCGACCTACCGACCTAATCAATCAGAAGATCAGATTGAGCACGTACTACATGGAATCCAACTCCTGGGACTCTGAGTCTAAAAGACCCTACTTTTACCATGTCTGAGTAACATGATCATCAGTGTGGAGATGTCAGGTATGCACATCTAGGCCGTTTGTTCTGACAGCTGCTTTAGCCCTACCGAGTCTTAAAAGTTGCATGTGTTTCGAGTCTACACTAAAATCATAAAACTTGTGGGATGGCTAACTTTTCTTGGTAATTTTGCAATCTTAAAAAAAATCGTCCTGACGGTAAAACCCCAGAGTTCGGATAGTATAGAATCCCAACAGTCGAAATCAAATCAAATGTACAAGACTAATAAAATGTCACCATCCGGACTCCCCCACTATACCATCCAGACAGAATACCAAAAGACGCCAGTACATAACCGCCACCTAGTACAAACTGTCCGAACTCTCCCTTACCACCCGAACAGAATTTCAAACGTCATTTACATTTACGACGCGTCATTATGGCGTCGGCACCTCGAAAAGGCGTGAGGGTTCAACCACCGAAAACCGTCCGGACTGCACAAAATAGTCCGGACTCTCACACTACCATCCTGACCCCCGTTGGGATGGAATTAACCTCTCCTGACACACGTTGCAACTCTCAGCTAATGTCCAGATGGGAGTCCGGACTCTTATCCCTCTAGAAAATCTAGAACTTTTTGGTCTAACACCGTCTGGAGTATGGCCCCTACAGTACGAACGGTACGCCTAAAACCTATAAAACTTCAAGCCTCCACTCTCATTGCACACTTCTCAAACTCTCTCAACAACCCCTCCTCTCACAAAAACTCTCATCTGGCCTCCCGACACTACACCTTCCAATACAAATGGTTGCTTCAGTTCCCAAAAGACCATGCACAGGCACCTAAGGAACGTCTTTTTGAGGCCCGGCCACCTAGGTCTCCGGGATATGGGCCACCGTCAACCTCCACCGAATGACCCATTTCTTGGTGGAGGAGGAGTTCCCGTGACACAGAACCGTGGCTCGCGTCGGCATACTTGATAAATGCTCGGTGCCTCGACAGCCACTTCAGACCCTTCCTGACGATCTAGCCCCACATGGTCCGCCTCTTCTACCAAAACTTGTAGTGGGACCTCTGAGAGAATGCCGATAAGAGCATAGAGGAGTACTTCCACACATTGATCGACAACTATAACATGGAGCTCGACGCCAACACCATTGCCGAGACACTTGGCATCCACTGTATCCTACTGAATGAACTCTCCGAGGAGCGGGAACCTATCCTGACCACATTGGCCTTCCAGAAATGGTAGTGGCTATCTCTAAAGGTCGTGCCCCACCCAGACATGTTTTTGTCTGGCACGGTGAACTGGAAGAGAGACTGTGGTTTCCCGACACCATCCTCAAAGCCAACAACTTCTGCAACATCCACAAGGATGAGCGGAGAAACGAAAACGTCCACAACCTCAATGTCATCCACGCGAACTACCAGCTTTCCATCCCCAATCTACTAATCGGGAAAATGGCTAGAGTGATCGAGAGCCCACGGAACCTCGATCTACCCTACACCAACGTCATCGTCCCCTACCACCAACAAGCAACCAAGGACCTCCCGTAATAATTCACCATTCCCCGTACTGAGATCGTCAACCGACAAGACAACACCTACCAACCCGATAACAGACTGCTCTCACCAAGCGCCATACACCACCATCCATCCCACTGACCATGCCCTTTCACACCGCCACCCGACCTCCATCACCCTGACCATCCGGCCCTTCTGTCTCCACCTTCCCACCATCCGAGGCCCGCCCCTCTGCGGACTCATCGACATCATGGGTTTTTACCCATAGTGCCTATGATCCCCTCTTTGACGGCTAGTAGTAACTGATGGAGAGCCACCAGGACTTGGTGGAGGGACAACAGCGGCTGGAGGGTGGACTCCATCACGTCCCTAGAGCACTCCAGCGCCTCGAGGACTCTCAAGCAGTCCAAGAGGAGTATCTCCGGCGTATCATGGCAGCCATGAACATCCACGGCCCCCTACCCCCACCACAGTGACCACCCTCTCCACAAGACCTACCCTTCGTATGCACACACTCCACAAGGCCTATCCTCCTTACGTTGAACCCACACATGACCCCCCATCCACCATTCCACCATCCCAACCAACACCGCACCGCCGACAACTCTTCACCCATCAAATCCACACCTTGGTCACCCACATCACAACCCCAGATCCGGTCGTCCCACACAAAATCCCTTCACCACACCCGCAGAACACCTACAGCGAAACACAACTAAGCCATAAACCACCAAACCCCTGACCATCCCTTTCGGCCACTAAATACAAAAACCTACCAAACCTGTCACAATTTTTGTTTTTCTTTTTATGTATTTCTTTTGTTTTTTATTTTTTTTATTCTTTCCTACTTAGGAAAGATCTTTGTTCCGTTGTAGTCCCACAGGCCTTTGGCCAACATTTCAGATGTATCTATAGTTTCAGAATCATTAATAAAATTTCATCAGTATTAATTTCTTGCCATTATATTTATTTGTACATACTAACCACAAAATGGCTTAGATTTTAATTGCAAACATTCAGATACCATTACACATCTCTATATTGCAACTATATAGGTAACAATTCTTATTTCTTTAACTATTTAATTATCTTTTGTCCAATGAGCACATTGGAACTTTTAAGGTGGGGGTATAGAATTAGACCACTAATATTTTGTGTTGTAAAAAAATTTGAAAATTTCTTGGTAATTGTATGTAGATTTGAAAAAGTTAAAAATAAAATTATAGGTTAAATATTTCCAATGAGAAAAACATTGATTCATTTTTAAGTTGCAAAAAAATTTGAGTGATAATGATCAAAACTGGAACACCTGGTGCATTTACAAACCCGATTAATTGGATATTTGCATGCTAATGAAGATTGATAGCAAGAGTAGATGAAAATACAGAAATTGAGGAGACTTAACCCTTAGTGAGCTTTTGAGACATAAGTTTTATTCGGAGAGAATTTTTACATCTACTCTTAAATGATATTTTTATCTTCGACCATATTCATTGTGAATCTTGATATCTTCATTTTGACTGAAAAATTTAGAATATGTAATTCAATTGAGCCAAATCATGGAAGAAATGAAAAGCCAAGGACATTGTTACAACAAAATATATGCCGCAACAAATCATGAAAAAACATTTGTGCGGCCGTGCAATCAATGAAAATAATGCAAAAGTACAGCTCTAATGTGCAGCAAGCATTGATGGTGAATTGATTACACCACATTGCCAAAAAGTTACAAGCTCATATGATATTATAATACAATGATGGTGAGGTAATGACACCACATTGTAATTTTTGGTTCGACATGCTCAGCACTCGATATCTTTCTTGGTTGCCATAAATTTAGATAGTGTTATACACTTGACCTGAGCCTATAAAAAGCTGTCTACCTGACATTACAACAAAAAATGAAGCTTTGATTGATTCCAAAAGATAGTGTGATTTTAAGAAGCTAACTAAATCTTTTCCCAATAATCAGTATTCTATTCACGAGATTCTATGTCAATTCTTGAAACTTCGTTCTTCAGTGTCTAAAGTATCTGTGAATATTTTCTTTCCTATTTATCACCTCTATCACATATCTTAAGGGATATATATTATAGCCTATTTTAGGGAGACTTATTGTGAGAGAACAACCGGTAAGATTTGAAGTCTAGATCTGGTTGCTTTAGCTATTTAAGCTTTATTGATTTAGAAGTATGCATGATTGAATATTATTTGGGTTCACACACACACACACACCATGTCCAAGGTTGAGAAAATTGTCATGAAAATTTTACAACTTAAAGATGGTTATGTTTTAAAGTCATGGATATGGTTACAATTTTACCATTAAAATTTTCAAAATACATGTGAAAACCTGTTGGGATTAGTTTGTTACTTAGTCTTCATGTGTATGTTAATGTTTATGTTTAGTGTTTAATGTTGTTTATCTTTCTCTTTGCTTGAGGACTAGCAAAGTGTAAGTTGGGGGTGTGATCGACACTTAAAAGTAATGATTTAGTCCTGCTATTTACACTAGGTTAGACCCGAGATGTTATTTAGTATTGCATTTTGTAGTGCTTTCCGTGATTAGACATGTTTTGGTGATGAAATGCAAAACAACAACAAAACAGTAATAAAACAAGCAAACAAATGAAACAAGACTAAAAACATAAGAAAAATTCAAGACCAGCGTCACATCGTCTGAACTCTCTGCAATTCCGTTTGGACTCTCATCGCCAACACCCGTCGTGACGCAATGCCAACACCATCCGAACTCTTGTCCCCGAAACCGTCTGGATGCACCGTTTCTATCCAGACTCCCCGCGCCCTCAGTTCCTAATCCGAGAAGGACTCCAACTTCTGAAAATCTATAAATAGACCCCGACACCCCACCTTTTTGACATCTCAATCCAGTGACATAAACTCTATACTTCCTAAAATTAGACTTCTGATCCCACCGAGCAAGTATTGGAAAGTCCAAACCTCGACAAGGAGCTGTCAATGACAGCCGACATCAACTCGAAGACGGTTTCCGCCCCGTCCATGATTGGCTAAGGTCCCTTGTCTACCCTGGGTTCTGATGAAGCCCAAGTTTGGTATTTTAAGTGTAGATTAATTTTAATATTTTATTCTAGCCTTTTTGTATCGGATTCGTTATGCAACTATTATATTCCGCAAAATATTTGATCGTTGAAAAATATTTCTTTTCTAAATTAATTAATATTTCATTTAATCTTTCTGTAATTATATTAAATCTGGGTTGCGTAACTATGCTTTATTTGTTTATCGAAGATTATGATAGTTTGTGTGTAATCCCAATGGTGGCGGGGGTGAATTGGATTTAAAAAAATAATAATAATTCAAGTATAAAAAATAATTGAAGGTGTAACATGCAATATACAAGTAAAGAATGTAAAGAAATAAAGAGAGTAAAGTAGAAGAGATAACACTTAGATTTTACAAGGTTCAGTACAACGGCCTACGTCCTTACCTCAAGACAACCGCTATAAGGATTTCTACTATCCCTCTTTAGTCTAGACGGAGTAACCTTTCTTGAGAATCAACCTCTCTCAAGTACACGAACCCTCTTTGAGAATCACGTTCTCAAATACAATGGAAATCAAGAAGATGTACAATGAAGTGACTCTAAGAATAGCCAAATGAGTACAACAATGTAAGTACTAATTCACTCTAAATGATCTTTCTCTCACAAATTTGATTGAAAAAACTAGAAATTTGAAGCACAAATGAGTAAGTAATAGAGAGAAGAATTGAGAGGCTTTGAATGTGTAAAACCGGAGCTCAAGGGCTCTATTTATAGGCCTCAATTCTGAACTAGCCGTAAGGCTATGTATGAAAATGTCAAACTAGCCGTTGTGCTGAAAATTTCAAAAATTAGGCTATTCAGTCAATTGACAAAGCAGCTTAGTCGACTGAACCAAGCTTCAGTCAACTAGACCCTAGGTCTGGTCGATTGGCCTATTTCAAAAATTTGATTTTTGTTTAACATATCACTTTAGTTGACTGAACACAAACCTTAGTCGACTGATTTCTTAAAAACCCATAAAATAGTTTTTCAAAAAGATTTTTAACACTTTATCATTTGAAAAAACATTTTAAAGTTAGTTTAGAGATCCTATGAGCTTTGTAATACATATTCAATGAATAAAAGTGAATCTTCATAAGTCGTAAGACAAATTCAAGAATAAATCTCTAAAACTTCATAATATCAACTTTTGTGGCACTTCTCAAGCTCGTCGCCAAAGATATTTTTCATGGCAATGCACCTCACGACTTCCTTTGTATCCTGGATTGTGCTAATCCTTTCTTTCCTGAAAATATACTTAATGTACACAATTAGATACTTGAGTTTGTTATCATCAAAACGGATATTAAAGTCTTGTTATGCCAACAGATTAAATATGAGATATTCTATGTCATGGATAAGACGAGTCGTACTCCGGACAAGCTGTGTTATAATCCTAGATAAGATATGCCTTATTTACTATGCGGGATTTTAATTGTAGACATGAGATATTTTATACTATTGACGAGATGGATTATGCTCCGAATAGTCTATGTCAATGTCTTAGATAGAATATACCTTGTTTGCATGTAAATCTATTTTTCTTGAATTCCATACTGGTCGTGTCACAGTATGACTGAATCTGATAAATGCTAAATAACATAAGAAATTAATTGAAACTAGAATACTAAACAACTGTGGATTCTAACATGTGGTAGATTCTTTCTCAAACTTAACTTCTCTTCATTATCGGTTAACTTAATATAGATCAGCTAGAAGTAGAATTAATTAAATGGTATTCTTTTATTTATAAAAGTCCATGATTTGTTTTCTAATTAAATTAGAATATTTTTGTGATTAAATAATTGAAAAATATTTCAGTTTGCCAAATATTCCTCGTGGAAACGATCTTGACTTACCACTAGCTACCAGTTAGTGGTAAATCTTAGTGTAAACTTGATTGCGAGATGACACACATTAGGGGCTTAGGGACAATGTTTAAGAAATGAACGAACATGCTCAAAAATATAAAATGGCCTAATATCTTTCACAAAATTTAATACAGTTTTCATAAACTTAATTGTAATGAGTATTCTCAATTTTTAGTCAAAACAAAAATAGCGAGATTCGCCATGAAGAAGGTCTAAGAAAAAAATATCATTTACAAGTAAATATATTAATTCTCTCAGAATGAAAAGTTAGTCTTAAAAGCTGGCCAAGGGTCAAGTCTCCACAATTTATGTATTTCTAATTATTCTGCTATCAATTTTCATTAGCATGCTAGTTATCCAATTAATTATTTGTGCAGAAGATACCAAATGGTCCAATTTTGATCATTATTCAATCAAATTTTGTATTTAAAAATTATTTCATAGTTTTCTCATTAGGAATATTTAACTTACAATTTTATTTATAACTTTTTCAAATAACATGCAATTGCCCAAAATTTTCTACAGTTACTACCTTTTACTATTTAATATCTATTATACATGGCACAAAGATTGGATGGGACGTTTAGCTTTTGCATCGAACGGCTCCTGTTTCTTGAAAACAATCCAACGACAGATCTTGCCTCTCCAATCCTCTTCTCACTCTCGCCTCTCCAATCTCGCCTCTCCCCCAAGCCTCTTCCCCCCGAACGTCGCCTCTCCAATCTCGCCTCTCTCTCTCACCACTACGACCACCGCCTCCAGCGCCTCAACCCATCGCGACGTCGGTGCTACCACCTGTGCCACCCAACCTACGCATCCTCCGCCGTGCGCACCCCCTCTTTTTCGCGCCAATGCTGTCGCCGTCCATTCGCCCAGCACCACCGCGCCACCCCTAACGCCATCGACGTCTCAGCGCGATCTCACCAGATCTCGGTAACCATCACCATCGGATTCGACATTCACGTTTGATTTGTAGGATTTGGATTTCATGAATTTGGGAATCGATTTCATGGATTTTGAATTTGGGGGTCGATTTCATGAATTTTGGAAATCTTGCTGAATTTTTTTCACATAAGATTTTAGGGCGCATCACCCTTAACCTGCCGTCCAGTTTCCATCCATGGCGCGTCACCCCTCAGACCACCGGTGACCTTCGCAGCCGCTCCAGACGCCGCCATCCGCTCCGGCGCCGACCTTTGACCACCACGCCGATGACGCCTTCTCTTTCCTCTCCTTATTTTGGTAAACTCTAACCTTTCCTCCCCTCTGTATTAGTCCCGATCTTCTCTCTCTCTCTCTCTCTCTCTGTGTGTGTGTGTGTGTGTGTGTGTTTGTGTGTACTAGCTGCTAAGTACCAATATTAGATTATGATTGAATATCCTGGCCCCTGTTTGTGTGAATTAAATTTGGGGTTCCGACCTTTTTTTTATTGTAGTTTTAAAATCTAGGGAATTTGGAATTTGGAATTTTGGATTTTGGGCTTACAGTTACAGTGTTTTCACTCAAACTTCAAACTTAGGGAATGAAATCACAGTTTTGCATTCCTCTAATTTGTAATACATGTTCACTGAGGTTTCCACACATTTTGATATATCCAATGAAAAGGAAATGGTGGAGAAATAAAATAATTCACAATAGTTAAAACAAAAAACTATATTTTTCTCTCCCTTTACGCGAATAATTCTGCACACACCATGTGGCTACGTAATTCTTCTATTGTGTGAAGATATTGATATTTGGTAGAATAAGATTGTGTTATTAACTTGGTTGGATTGTTAACTAATTGTTCTTATGTGAAAATCTGAAAACAAAAAACTAAAAAGGTAGAATTCTTATTTTTCGGGAAACAAATGGTAAGAGGGTTAGATTACCATAATCATTGACATTAAGGCTCTTGATCATTAACATTATTGTTTATAATAGTTTTGTAGTTTTTAGACCAGTTTTTTGTTTGATTACGCTCCATTTGGCTGCAAAGAAAATGCAGGCTCCATTTGATTAGGCTTCATTTGATTAGGCATCTTTATATAACGATATACCTGTTTGGTAGAACCAACTTATTTAGGCCGACAGCTTGGTTTAAGTTCTTGCTTAAAATCATTTTAAGCTTTAAGTAAAAAATTCATTTGGAACGATTAATATTATTTTTAATTTATTGATTAAGATGACTTTAAAGAAAAAAGTAATAAATTACAAATCTTTCAACTAAAAGATATAAAAAGATTTTAATTATATTTAGCATATTTTAAAATTTTTATTTTTGGATAATTTTATATTTAATATGGATCTTATTTGATATATTTTGTCGAATAAATTTTTAAAATATAAATTTTCATAAAAAAAAGGAAGCGTATAACAAGAGTTATGATATTAGTTTGATTCGGGGTTTGGGGTTACCGATCGTGTTTGATTCGGGGTTTGGGATTACCGATTATGTTTTATTTGAGCGGGATTGAAGGTTTTGATGGTGATTAGCACTAATTTCAGTTAGAATTTGTGTTTAAATCCCATCGATTTGGGTTTTTCAACATCAATTTGTGTTTTAACCCCATCGATTTGGGTTTTTTGACATTATTTTCCTTTTCTGCAAACTTGGTAATCTCAGTTCTGCCCATGTTTTTGTCTTTATAAATAATTGTCCAACACACCAAATAGTTGCATTTTGTTTGATTAATCTTAGTTCATTCAAGTCAGACATCTATATTTTCTTTTCTGTTAATGGGAATTTGATCTTGATTAGTTTCAGTATGTAGACTTGCTGAAGTTGAAAGTGGATTTCGATTAGATTAAAAGAACAACTACTTCACTTATCCATCTGATTTGATGATTCATTGTCTACTTTTTGATTGCTTGGTTATGAGTTAAGCTTATGAAGTGAATCCTGATTTATTCTTTAAAATGGATGTTTATACAGAATGGAACCTCTGAAGAAGTGAAGAAGATAGTTTCTACCCTTAGTGCTGGTGAAGTGCCCTCTCAGGGTACTGTGGGTAAGTAAATGCATAATGTATCTCAAATAAATGACTAGGATAAGCGAAGTAAGTACTTTTACTAGGATTGGCCTCCTTATGTTTTACTAGGATTATGATAGAAAAATTGACAATTTGACACCCATGTTGTCTGTGCATTGCTAATAAAAATGGAATCTTTTTTAGCCCATACCAGTGTTGAATGCATTGGACATGGTTATCGTGTGAGCTTGACTCCGATGTGCCAATTGTTTGTAGAATTACCTATATGTTGTCCATCTGGACCCTATTGGAACGGTTTAGTAACATCCAAAAAATACACAGACAAATAAAGATTTGAATCCAACCTATAAAAAATACACGAATTGTGCGTGCCTTTTGGTACGGGACATACCCTAGTGCCTGATAATGTAGGATGTAGATCAATTCATATAGTCAGTATAGAATTGATCATCCTACTGATCCCGCTCAATACACT
>JAULLH010320940.1:0-11675 GCA_035668455.1 Sarracenia alabamensis
CCAAAATGACTTTTTTTTTTGTATCAAACACTAAGAAACATGTTTAACTAGCATGAGAAGGCAAGTAGATATGTTTACAAGTTAAAATCTCTAATTCAAACTTAAAAACAATTTTTCTTGAAATCGAAAAATCTTAAACTAGCTTACTTTTTGGTGAATTAATCGGATAGCCAAACGGCCTCCAAAATACCCACCTGACACATTGGCCTCACTAGAAACAATAGATGTACTAGGAATAAATACTAAATAAGAAATCTAAAACTCGAAGGTCCAAAAACATTAAGCTCAAACATGGGAGGTACAAATATTTAAAATAGAATTACAATTTTCTTCAAAAATAAACTAAGTGTAAATCATGCTTCCTGGTATGTAAACATGTCCCCTAACACTAATACAAAGAATGAAATGTATCCTCCAAGGAATCCAAGTGCATCCGCAGCTCAGTCTGCGTTGCCTTTATCTGAATCTCCTGTGTGTTGTCAGAGACAACGTGAGCCTAAGGCTCGTAGGAAAACAAACTATGCAAAAACAAAACATGCTTTATGACGATGAATACAATATGCAAACACATTTAGTTTGACAGAAAGTAGAGGCATTTAGTTGAAAAATAAGTATCTATCGCATTGCCTAATAAAGGAAACAATTTTGTTCATAAGTAAAGCGGGAATATCAACAAATAGGAGGAAACATATAACATGTATAACCCTCAACTTAGCACCTCACAAGGTTACCCCAAAACACCTGCACCAACATCTCCAAACCCCCACAGCCAGTCATCTGACATGGCTAAAATCCTATCGATCTATCACCCACGCAGTCAGGATCGTGGAATATCCACGGAGAATGTCATCCATTTCAAAAAACTCCCTCAGCATCAAGCCCCTTTTTAGTATCAACTCCCATAACAACACTACTACGACAGGTAATCAAGTGTGACGTGGCAACAACCAACAGTAAAACAACTGTCCTGCATATGAGAATCTTATGCTACAAAGCCAAGAATATTTCAACAACATGTAGGGTACAATAGAACCATAGATGCTATAGTAACCATCAAGATACAACAAGAACTAAAGTGCTATAGTAACTATCAATGGTGTAATAGAACCGAGGATAAGCAGTAATAATGACTGAAGTTGTAACAAGAATAAAGGCCTAGTGTGTAACTATCCTATTACTCAAGTATGAACCAATGGTTTAAACTCCTAATATAGGCATGAATTTGGAGAGTTTCGTTTAAAACATAAGTTTTGAAAAACGTGCTGAACCCAAGTTGAATAATAAGTTTATTGAAAAGTCCGGATTAACGTAAAGGTTATGTTTTTTTGAAAGGTTTGGTTTGATATCAAAAGTTATGATTCAACCTCAAGTCCAACTAGGTTGTCACCCACCCAAAAATCAGTTAAATTCCCAAAAATCCTATTTTTGAACCATAAGGTTCTTTCCTCACCAATTTCATGAAAACCTAATTAGTTTTAGGAAAAAATCACTCGAAAGCCCGTTTTCCAGAAAAACCCTATTTTTGCCCAAATCAAACCTCAAGTAGTTTATACATGATTTTTTCTAGGACCATCCGTTTTGAAGATCGAAAACACTGGCACGTAACAATATCAGTACATATAGAGGAAAAGCTGACACTTTTCAAAAATTGAGATTTTTAGCCCGAAAAAGTCGATCTATGTAAATCTCGCATTATACATATTTTGAGCAATAAATATGCAAATCATAAACTAAAAGAATACATTTATTCTATTCATGATAAGCACCAATAAAAACCAAAAATATTTCGAAAGCCCTATGTTTCAGGTCCCACAATTAGTGAAATAAGCTATAAAAGCATGATTTTAAGTATAACTTATATAAATAATTGAAATTAACCATACATATAATAAGTAAAGTTCATGAGCAGGTTGATTCTTATCTCCAAAGATGATCCAAAGAAGAAAATACTAAAAAGAGGCCTAGGTGAAATAGTGAAAACAGAAATCGGTCTGGTGAACGTGTAGCCCTTGCCCTCTAGATCAAGCGTACGATGTCAGAATCGAAATCTAAGCCATCAAAACCTAGAAAAGCCTAGTTCTGGGTCCTCAAGCTGCATTCTAGAGAGAAGGAGGAATGAAAAGGCTTAAGAAAATATCCTCTAAAATAAACAAGCTCGTAGGCTTTAAAAATAAAGGGCACCGCTCCAGCGGTCACTCGAGCGAGCATCAGCTGGGGCTGAGGCTTGAAAAACGATGTAAAACGATATGAGTTTTGGTTTAAATGCCTCGAAACTTTCCAGGATAACACAAAAAGAATCTAACTCTCATAACCATAGAAATGTTAAGCCGAAAACTCATAAGGAATGAATCCAAATTTAAAATACCGTTAATGAACAAGTACTTTTAGTTTAGAAACCGAACCTTCAAACTGAACGAAAAGCATATAAAAGCGTATAGGCTAGGGTCGGGTCCTCACAACCTATCCCCGTTAAAGGATTTTTTCCTCAAAATCATACGTACCTCAACAAGAAAACAACTTTGGATGTCTGCCATGAACCTCATCCTCATATTCCTAAGTGGCCTCCTCCATGACGTGATGAAGCAATAATACCTTCACAAGCGGTATAGTCTTTCCTCGTAGTACCTTCTCACATGTTTCAAGGATTTGTAACGGTCTCTGCTCATACGTACAATCATCGATAACCTTCAACTTTGACTAATCGATGGTATGAGATGGGTCTGGTAGATACTTCCACACCATGGAAATGTGAAACATGTTGTGCACGGACGATAAACTGGACGGTACAGAAAGTCTATTCGCAACCGTCCCAACTCTCTCCTCAATCATCAATGGTCTTACATAACGTGGAGATAACTTCCCATGCTTCCCAAAACCCAAAAGGCCCTTCTGTGGTGAAACCCTGAGAAAAATGTGCTCTCCTTCTATGAAGTCAAGAGGTCATCATCGTCGATTGGCATAGCTCTTATGATGGCTTTAAGCCGTAGTAAGGCGTCTACGTATAAAAACTATCTTCTTCGTACTCTCCTGAATCAAATCGGATCCTATATTCGTTCACTCGCCTACCACAGCCCAACACACTGGTGATCTACATGGTCTATCATATAATGCCTCGAATGATGCCATCCCAATACTCGCCTGGTAACTATTGTTATATGCGAACTCCATAAGCGGTACATGGTCCTCCCACGATCTGTAAAAATCAAGGATGCACACCCAAAGCATATCCTCAAGAGTCTGAAAGGTGTGTTCCGACTGGCTGTCTATCTGAGGAAGAAAAGCGGTGCTTATAAGAACACTCGTACCGAAGTCTAACTATAAGCTCTGCTAAAGACATGAAGCAAAGCACAGATCTTGATCAGAAATAATGAAGACTGCGACCGCATGAAGAAGAACGATCTCTGAAAGATATAACCTGCTATATTCCACCATCGAGAATGTAAGACGTATAGGAAGAAAGTGGATAAACTTGGTCAATTGGTCGACCACCACCTAAACGGTATCATACTTCCTTGGTGATGCAGGAAGCCATGTAACGAAATGCATCATGATGTGCTCCCATTTCCATTCGGATACGGGTAAAGGCTGTAACAAGCCCGCGGGTCTCTGGTGCTTGGCCTTTACTTACTGACAAGTAAGGCAATGTGATATGAACGACGCTACATCCCTCTTCACGCCCCTCCACCAGAACATCCTATGTATGTCGTGGTACATTTTGGTGCTTCCTTTATGTACCACAAGCTTAGAATGATGAAACTCGTGAAGCACGTCTAAATGGCATGACATTGGCACAAAGATCCTACCTCCTTATCTCATGCTATGATCGAAGTTAATGATCAACCCTCCTACGTCGCTGCCTACTATCCTGATAATCCCAGCTCTCCACGTCAGACTGCTATGCATCAATAACTCGACTGAGAAGAGTCGGTTGTAGAACGAATGAGAATAACATGGTTCCTACATCAAATCTGCAAAGTTGAAGATCAAAGGCATTAAGCTCCTCCATCATACACCACTCTCGAACTGTAATACCTGTAAAAGTGCTAAAAGACTTTGGACTGAGGGCATCGGCTACGACATTGGCCTTCCTGGGATGATACTACAAATTAAATTCATAGTCGCTAAGGAATTCCATCTAACGTCACTATCATACGTTGAGGTCCTTCTAAGAGAAAATAAAGCGCAAACTCTTGTCATCAAAAATACCTAAAAGTGCTCTCCATAATGATAATACCACCATAGCTTCAGTGCAAAGACCACGGCTACCAGTTTTAAGTCGTGAGTTAGGTAGTTCCTCTCGTGTGTCTTCAACTGGCAAAAATTATAAGCTACAACCTTGTCGAGTTACATCAGCACGCAACCCAACCCCTCGAAGATTCGTCACATAATATAGAATAGTCATGTCTCCACCCCGGCACAATCAAGACAGGAGCGCTAGACAACCGTGTCTTCAACTGCTAAAAGATATACTTGCACTCCTCACTCCAGGTAAACGGTATACCCTTTCTGGTGAGACAAGTCATCGATACTATCAAGCGACAAAATTTTACGACAAATCATTGCTAATAACCTACAAGGCCAAGAAAACTCAGGATCTCGAGAAAGTTCCTCGATCTCTCCCACCCCGTCACTGCCTCAATCTTAGAATGATCCACTGCTACTCCTCCTGCTGATACTACATGCCCAAGGAATCTCACATGCTTAAACCAAAACTCACACTTATCGAACTTGGTGAACAAGTGATGCTCCCGTAACAGCTGCAAGGAAATCCTCAAATGCTCCTCGTGCTCCTCCTCAGATGACGAATAAAATCAATATGTCGTCCACTAACACCACAATGAATTGGTCAACATATTGATGATAGATACGGTTCATAATATCCATGAATGTTGTCAGTGCATTCGTCAAACCAAAAGGCATCACTGGGAACTCGAAGTTCCCATAACATGTGCAGAAATCGGTCTTAGGGATATCTTGCTCCCTGACTCGTATCTGATGGTAGCCTGAACGTAGGTCAATCTTCGAGAAACATGTTGCACCTCTTAGATGGTAAAAAAGATCGTCAATCCGCGGTATAGGATACTAGTCCTTAACCATTACCCACTTATGCTTCCTATAGTCAATGTGTAGGCATAAGGATTTGTCCGTCTTCTTAGCAAACAAAGCTTGTGCTCCCCATGGCCAAAAACTATAGCGTATGAAACCCTTCTCTTGAAGCTCCTAAAGCTGAACCTTTAGCTCTACTATCTCTATGGGGGAAAATTGATAGGATGGCATAGATATGAGGGTTGTCCCTGGAATAAGATCTATAGAAAACTCTAATTCATGCTGAAGAGGAAATTCGTACAGGTCCTGAGGAAAAAACATCAAGGAACTCGTCAACAATAGCTAGGTACTAATAGGAGTAGAATAATCATCGTTGATAAGCAAGCTAGACAAATGAACACTAAGGTCACCACCACCTCATGTAAGAAAAGGTAAAGGTGCAGAACCGTCATCCCTGTCACCCACAAAGGAAAGGTATTCTCCCTCAGGAGTGCAGAAGAAAACCCTCTACCGATAACAATCTATATATGCTTGATAGGTAGAAAACCAATCCATACCCAAGATGACGTCGAAAGCGTATATGTCGAAAACTGTGAGATCAAATAACAAGGTATGATCGAAAATCCCTAACTCACACCCTCTACAGACTCATCGCAAGGTCCTTACATCACCAATGTGGGTCTCTACGCATAAGGTGCTCTCTAGAATCTCCATCTCTAAGCCTAATGCTGAAGCGAAAGAAAGTGCATTAAATAAATGTGATGCTCCGATGTTGATAAAGACTTTGGCCCACGAGTGATATACAAGGAATGTACCTCTTATAACCGATGTACTGGTAGGAGTCTTAGCCACTCTTGGTGCTGGTGCTTCTATAAGAGAACTAGGACCTCATAAAGAGAAAATGCGCCCCTGAGTCAGATGTTGTTGGGTGCCTCGGCCTCTTGATCCCTGAAATCGTGCTGGCTGGGTCAAAACTCGAACAGAACGTAAGGGTTTTACTGCTGTAGGCTAGTGTTGTGCCTATGACGCGAACCTAGACTGTCCAGCTGTAGATCCTTGTGTGCATGCTCTTTGTCAACAATCCCTGCTAATGTGGCCCACACGACCGCAAGTATAACACATCGGTCAAGTCCTCCCCTGGTTTGGCTCTGCCCCTAGCCTGTACACTGAGTATGGCCCTACCCTGTGCCCCTCTATAGATAGTCTCGCTCCAAGTGTCCCTCGTACCTGTAATGGTAGCATGTCTTCCCATAGGGATCTACACGTCCCGAAGAAGCCGATGATGATGTACCTATACCTCGAGGTGGTTGACTCACGGACCTGTGCCTCTTCGATGGACGCCCTTCTGGCCGCGTACTAGAACCCCTCGCTGCATCCATGACTCTCTAGCCTTCCGGTTCTCTACTAATGAGTTCTTAACTCGAATCGCCATTTATAAAACCTTTACGTAAGTGTGAATGTTAGATGCTGCCATCCTATCCTTGATAGCTGGTTGAAGGCCTCTCTCGAATGTCCTCACTCGTAGCTCCTCTGTCATGACTATCTCAAGTGTGAAGTGGGATAGGTTTGCAAACCTCGCCTCGTACTGTAGGACCGATAACCCCTCCTGGGCTATGTTCAGAAACTCCTCATGGTATGCATCCATAGACGATAAAGGAAAGTACTTCTCGTAAAATAGACTCTTGAAAGTGGCCCACATCCTTTCGATGGTGGTCTTTTCAAACTTCCACCACTCCCGCGTACTACCCCTCAGCTGAAAAACTACTAAACTCACCTGTAACTCATCTCCACGTGTAACGTATCGAAGATCATCACCACTATCTCCAACCACTCTGTCGTAACTTCCGAATCAGACTCCCAAGTAAGGATGGGAGGATTCATCCGCCGGAATTTTCTCATAGCAACAGAGGCCCGTGGCTCGGGGGCTCGATCTCCTCCCCTCGCTGTTTCCTGCATAACCTGCATGGTAGCTAGCATATACCGTAAAATGTCTGCCTCATGCACTGGCTCTTACTGGACCTGTGCTTCTCCCTCGGTTGGATCTGGCTGCATGTGGACATCCTCCACAATTGTCTCCAGCTGGATGGGGATATCCTCCACAACGGGGTACTCATGAATGTGAGTACCTCCCCCGCCTATCATGTGGTCATCAATTCGACCTCAGCAACGGGCCCTGCCCCGACCTTTGCCATGTCGTGGCATAATAGCTCTATATGAAAGACATAGGAAGATACAACATTATACCACGTCCAACCCACACTTGACCAATGACCGTCGAAGAAAATATTCTCCCCTGACCTGAGGATCGCGAAAGAGGATAATTTTCTATCTGCCACAACCATACGTCCAAAGGCCATATGCCCATCCCCTTCACATAAAATATATAAGTAAAAGGTATGTAACCCATAAACCCTAATCTTCGTCCTCCTGTAACTATCTTCTACATTTTGTTTTCCTCTATATCGACTATATACTAATTTAACCGTCAGAGAGGGTATGTCGGAAACCCTTCCGGCCCTTTGTCTAACGTGGTCTACCTTCTTTCGCAGGCCCACGGAGCTTGGAGCGGACCGTCCCGGATTCGGGCAGTATCAATTATTGTTATTATTATTTTTAACTTCCACACTTAAAAAAAAATTGCTTCGTGGATTCTTCACGACATCAATCACGTGGATCACCTTGAATCTCCTCAAGCTTGTCAACTCCCATATTTGATAGCCCTGAATCTCCCAAAGCTTCATGGACTTCTATGATTACAGTTCCAAGAATAATCGGACTTTAGGCTTTAGAATCAACATCGAATTGCATCACTTCTATTATAATAAACCACCAAAGCCTACTCAAACAAAAAAGAAATCCTTGATAGGATGCCATCGTTAATTTTATTGATGCTACCATCATCCACTATACTTATATGTTGCATAGGCTTGCTTTATCACCAATTGAATGAATTTGATCATTGCTCGTGTATCAGACACCATTGGGCCAATATTTACTTCCAATTGAATGCCTTTGATCCTTACTCATATATCGGACACCATTAGGTCAATATGTGCTTCCATGCTTTTGTTTCTTCATTTCTTTCTTTCTCTCCTTTTTTAACCTATTGTGCACTTTATCCTTCACATTGAAAATTGTAATCACATTGACACTAAGTCTGTGAAGCAACAGACTATTGCTTGGCTGTTTTGAAACTTCTTCTTTTTAACAAACTTTCTTTCTCCCATTATTTTTTAGGAACAAGAACTCTTTTGGAGGCGATTTGCACAATTTTTTACTACTTTTCCTTTATGATCTTTTGTTAATGATAATTTTTTTTAACAAACTTCCTTCTTTGTTTTGTTGTTGCTATTGATCCTTACAGAAATAGAAATTATTTTGGCGATAGTCTTTTCACCATAGTCCCATCTGTTTATTGGTCATCAGCGACTTGTCAGGTTCACCATGAGTTTTATAGCCATCAATGACTAGTCAGTGACTCGTTGGGCTCTTCGCCAGTTTATCAGTTGACAGTGACTTGTCGGGCTCACCATCAACTTACTAGTCATCAGTTACTTGTCAGTGACTCATCAAGCACTTCGTTAGTTTATTATCCGTTAACGACTTGTTAGTGACTCATTGGGCTCGCCATCAGCTTACTAGGCATCAACAATAAGATTTCTTTCTCCCATTATTTTTTAGGAATAAGAACTCTTTTGGAGGTGGTTTGCACAATTCTTCACTCCGTTCCCTTTTTTCTCTTTTGTCAACAACAATTTTTTTTTAACAAACTTCATTGTCTCTTTTGTTGTTCTTATTGATAATTGCATGAATAGAAACTCCTTTGGAGAGAGTCTTTTCACCATAGTCTCATCAGTTTATTAGTCATCAGTGACTTGTGTGGCGATATGAACAATTTTCACTCCTTTTTCTCCTTTTCTAGCAATAATAACAATTTTGTTTACAAAACTTCATTCTCTTTTTTCTTATTGTTATTGATAATTCATGGAATAGAAACTCTTTTGGAGATACTTTTCCTCATAGTCTCGTCAGTTTCTTAGTCATCAGAAACTTGTCAGACTCGCCTTCGTTTACTAAACGTCAACGACTTGTTAGTGACTTATCAGGCTCTTCGCCAGATTATCAGCCTTTAACGACTTTTCAGTGACTTGTTAGGCTCACCATCAACTTACTAGCTATATGCAACTTGTTAGTTATTCGTCCAGCTCTCCATTAGTTTATCAATCGTCAATGACTTATCAGTGATTCATCTTGCTTGTCATCATCTTACTAGCCATCAGCAACTTATAAGTTAGTCATTGAGCTTTTTGTTAGTTTATCAATTGTCAGCGACTTGTTAGTGATTCGTTGAGCTTGCTATAAACTAATTAGCCATCGACGAATTATCAATGACTCATCAGCTCTTTGTCAATTTATTAGCCATCACTGACGTATCAGTGACTCGTCGGGCTCACCATCAGTCTACTAGACATCAGTGACTTATCAGTGACTCGTCAGACTCTTTGGCTGCTTACTATCCATTAGCAACTTGTGAGTAACTCGTCGAGCTCGTCATCAATTAATTAGCCTTCAGCAACTTGTCAGTTACTCGTTGGGATCTCTATCCGTTTATCAGCCGTCAGTGACTTATTGGTGACTCATCGGGCTCGCCATCAGCTTTCTAGATATCATTGATTTGTTAGTGACTTATCGGGCTCTTCGTCAATTTATCATCTGTCAACGACTTGTTAGTGACTCATTGGGCTCACCATCATTTTTTCTAGCCTAGGGATACCAGAAGACCTAGGTATCTCGGAATCTCTAGCTTTGGCTACTAGAGACTTGTCACTTCTTCTATTGCTGGGAATTTATCAATATTCCGGTTAATGAGATATTGTCACTTTCCCTTCTATTGGGATTTATTATTATTATTATTATTATTATTATTATTATTATTATTATTCTCTCTATGATTGGAAGTTTGCCACTTTCACTTCCTATGGAAGTTTGTCACTTTTCTTGCGGCTCGTAATTTGACAATTTCCTTTTTGTTGGGAATTTGTCAATTTATGTCCGTTGGAGTTTCATCAATGTCCACTTCCATGAAGATTTTATCACATTGTTTTTGACTTTGAACCATGGTCGTTAGAGTCCTTTTCTCTGTTTCCAACTTTATATCTTGAGTGTTTGAAACTTGTTATTCGTCTAAATATTTTGACCTTGATTGTTGGAGACTTTTATGCTACTCTCATTTCAGTTATTCAACCAACCTAAGGAAACAATCCTTCTTTCAATATAACTGAACATGAAATAAAATTTTAAGTTTCTTACGTACCCAAAATGGGATCAAGTCAAACAATGTTCAATTTTTTTCTAATTACTGTTCACAGTTTAAACTCATACGGTTCAAAAGTAACATGCAGTTTAGGTTCATGCGTTAAGGAGCTTTTTTGTCTTCTCGAGGATCATATCGCTTTAAGAATTTGTCATTGATGGGCCCACCTCTTAAAAAAATTCTTTGGCAACCAAATTGTAAGTGCTATTTGATTAAACTTCTGAAAATCATTCCATTAGGAAGTGAATTTATTTTAGTTTGATAGCTAGTGATGTTAACCCAAGGGTTATTCAGTTAAGCTCCAATTTTGGTTTTGACATATAACAACAATTTGATTTATTTGTTGCTAATATTTGAGTTGCAATAGAAAGTATCTTTCAGGATTACAAGTGCACAAAATAAAATAAATGGAAGTACAAGTGTTGGATTTACACCACAACTTATGAACCAACAC
This sequence comes from Sarracenia alabamensis, assembly GCA_035668455.1. Classification (NCBI taxonomy): domain Eukaryota; kingdom Viridiplantae; phylum Streptophyta; class Magnoliopsida; order Ericales; family Sarraceniaceae; genus Sarracenia; species Sarracenia alabamensis. The sequence goes on from JAULLH010320940.1 coordinate 10,815, forward strand.
AGTGCTCGAAGTAGTCAAGCCTTTAGAAGAAAGTGTCGACCCCAATTGAAGCACAGAGTCAACACCTACATAGAGCTAAGGCTTTGGAGCCGTAATGAGTCGACACCAATGATAACTGAGTTGACAAAAAGATGGTCCTTAAGTTATAGAAGCTAATGTATCAGCTCCAATCAAGATAAGTGTTTACACTACAACTTCTGAAGACACGAAGCCTATTGATGCCTTTGAAGGTTGTTAGAATCGACACCTGGATTAAAAGAGACGATCAAAGAAACAATACATTTTGATTTCATCTAAAGTGTAGACATTAAAAAGAGAAGTGTCAACACCTTATCAGTCCCTGTGAAGCAGTCTTGAAGCACTGAGGCAATGAGTCGACACCAGAGATCAATGAGTCGACATCTCAACACTTTGGTCCTAGGAAGATAGGCTTGAGTCGACCCAAAGAGCAAAATCCCTGAAGAACATCATAATGGTGACACCAAGGCAATACGTGTCAGCCCAGTCCAACTACTCAATGTGTTATGCTCAGATGAGTCAACCCAAACATAAAATGAATTGACCCAAGATTAGAAATCTTCCTTCAATCCTTTGGAGCATACGAGTGAGACGACACCAAGACAAATAGAGTCGACACCTCTGGGAATTAGACATGAAGTGTCGACACCTAAGACCAAAAGTGTCAACACTGGCATGGAATTTTGAAAGTCCCGAAGCTTCAACAGCTCTATTCAGAAGCATTTAATGGCCATAAATGCTTCTAATGGCTAGGATTTGAACTCAACGGTCATCAGCCATCAACACCTATATAAGGATTGAACTTTGAAGATTCAAGTGCTGGAGAATTTATTATATACATTA